>VZUA01033088.1:1993-24969 GCA_013401035.1 Horornis vulcanius | reverse complement strand
TATTCCCAGTTGTCTCTCAGATATGAAAATTTTCAGGTGTTGCTGCCACACTGTGAAAGAGATCAAATTGAGTTGTGAAAGTTTTCAGTCAGTGGGTTGGCATTACACTAACCTGCTAAGCAATATGAAAAGGAGAGGTGTTTGCATTGATTTTTCTTTCCCTCCAGCTGTATTAATAAATTTATTCTAAAACTGATAATTATCTTCCTTCCACTGCAGTGTTTTATCCTTTTTAATCCAGAGAAGCTATTATAATTATATTCAGGAATATTTGAAATTAGTCCATGCCATTTTCCAGCTCCTGGCCTATAAGACACTTAGATCAAAGTTAATTTTGGCTTTTGATGGATTTTATTTTTCTATAATGAATGTAAGATGGATTTTTAGCCAGGAGTATTTTCTTCCACATAACAAGGTTATTAATAAAGTAGGGTATTTCTACTATCCCTGCACACAAATAGAGAAGAATGACATAGCAGGAATGCCTGTTCATGTTTTGGCACTCAGTAATGATCCTTCCAAAAGCAGTTTTGGTAATAAACTATTATTTGAGAGGGAATGCAGGAAAGCAACATGCTTAAGATCTACATTTATAGAAGAATTTGAGCCAGCAGCTTGAATTTAGTATAAGAACTGTGTGTAGAAAAGGAAGACAAAATGAACCTGGGGCTATTCTGTTCAAATGTTTAACCTTTATCAAGTTTTTCCTTACTGTTTTTAATACTGGATTGCACTACAAACTTTAGTGATCTGAGGCATCTCTTTAACATGAGATAGTAAGTCCTTCTTGGACACTAAAATAAGAATTAAAAAACCCCAATACCAAATACAACAAAATTACAAACGCAAAAGAGATGAGAAAGTTAATTAAACTTCAGTTAAATTTCCAAACCCCACAAGTAGAGGGGTGGAAAATGCAGTATGTTAAACAAATTTTATTTAGGTAGAATTTTCAGGCATTTTTTGATCAGTGGCATTTCCTTTGGTTTCAGATTTGTCCTTGAAAATTATGACAAATTTAGAGGATGTTTGCCTTAACTTTTTTCAAGAAGTATTGTTAATGCCTACTCACAATAAAAAAGTCCCTTTTCAGTTAATGAAATGTTTCAATGAGATCCTGCTGAATATTTGACACCAGGCATTAACTCCAAATTTGAATCAGCTGGGACTTGTGGCATCAGTGCATTAAGCCTGGAAAAACAGAGTTTGCTTTCAGATGGGCAATGACAGTATTTGTAGCAAAATTTTCTGTTACTGTTTTTTGCAGTTGGTCATGCAAACAGGATTGGATCTGTAATGTCAAATATGCAGTTGCTGTTTATGTTTGCCCTTATGTTCATGGCTTAAAGTCAAGGATCATCATAGCCTTCCATGTATATGACTGTTAATTTGCATTATTCATTAGTTTGAGAGATTAAGAAAAGAAGTACTAAGAGAATATTCTTCTGTCTCTGACCCCAGAATGTTGAAGAACATTCAGTAAACTCAAAGTCAGGGCTTTCCAAATGTTTTTGTTTTTCACAGAAATGTGTTAAATTTTTTTAATAAGATATGAAATATTTTTATCTCGTGGCACTAGGTAGCTTAAGCTGTGTTTTTGCATTAAATTAAAGTTCTTTAAATAGTAGGAACAAAACAAACTGTCCTTGCTGAAAGGATTTTTAAACAGTGGTGCCCCTGTAGTTACAAGAAACGTGTTACACTTTCAATTACAGAAGTTATGACATATAACATTGTTCCTGCATTTAATAGAATGTGATGGAGTTTTTTCTACAAAACCTTGTGACTTTTAGTACAATGATGTTTTATAACTATAATGTCTGATTTGAAATGTAAATTGCATAGCTCTGTAATGGATGCTTGGTAAATGCACAAGAGATTTAGCTTTGATTCTCAGGTACCTGTGATGCAATGGAGATGTGCTGGGATCTCCTTCCCCGTGACACAACTGGAATGTGAAGGAGCTCTCTCATGAGCTTTACCTCCGTGTGGTATTGTCACTACTCTTACTGTTGCAATTTGGGAATGTCTTCATTCTGACTTCTTGTAGGAACCACTTATGCTTTAGAAAAATAATGTTGAGCATTTCTTTGATTGTCACTAGATGGTTAAGGAACAGTGATTTCCCAGGCCTACAAAATGGGAAATGAATACTCCGTGTTGCTCTGTCTAACAGTTGAACTAATTCCTGTAATCCTTTGAGACAACCAGCAATTTCTTCTGTGTGTGCAATTGAGGTTTTAGGGCTGTTTGGTTTTTATATATGAAGGAAATTATGATAATTTGCCAAAAGCTACAGAGCATGTCTTTGCTTTTAAGGTTTTAGTGAGTCTCACCTAGTCTGAAAAGCAGTGTGCTGCCCTTCAGAACAAAGGCAGAAAAGTATTTCAGTTTCTCTGGCCACTTCGTGTTGGGTTTCATGCTGAAAATGTGTTCACTACAGGGACTGCTGCAGATGTAATGCTAGTTCAGCAAGGGATGGAAATACCACATCTGCAACAAAGTCTGGGGCAGATGAGTGCTCCTGAAGGCACTGAGGGCTTGCTCTTTGGCTTTCCAGTGTCACTGCATCCTGCTCCTTGGCCTCTGGGAATGCCTGTAAGGGGTAGGGGCTGTAGGACAGGACTGGTCCTGCTGGCCACGGAGTTGGGCTGCAGGGACTGCGCACAAATCAGCAGCTGGGGGCTGAGGCACAGCCTGGGTGTCCCTGGGTCTATTCATGGCAGATCTTGGAATGTACTAACAAAACCAGGAGAGCCTGCAAATTGCTTTTCTTGTGTGCTGCTGTAATTGTCATTCCTGTCACAGTACTCCTGCCCAGGTACCGCTGTTCACAGCTGTGATGGCTTTAAATAAGGTGGCAAAACGATTTCTTTGTAATTCTTGGTTCCATTTCTCTTAGTGTTGAATGTTGTCTTTCCTGTTCCCTGCTAAAAGATCCTCCTATCTTAGGGAAATTATATTACTCAGCTAAAGTAAGCTATCAGAGGTCAGGGAAGCCCAGTTAAATTTTGGAGATAGGCTGAGTTTATGGACAATCTTTGAATTTCATATGGAAATAGGCCTCGGAAAGGCAGATTGTAAATGAAGTAAAGAGCTGGCATGCTCAAAAATCAAGAAACAAACTGTGTGGGTTATATGGTTAGCTGTAGGATGGTACTTAGAATCAGTTTCCTTTATTTGGGATCAGTTTTGAGTTAGTTACCATCTCTGTTTTGGCTTTCACATGTAGTGCCTGCGATGTAATAGCTATAACTCCAGTAGCATTTATGTGATTCATAAACTTGTTATGCATTTTTTAATCTAATCCACTATTTCATTAATGTTGTATTTTGTTTTACATGATCATTGCAGGGCATGATTTCTCAGGGAAATATGGATGATACCATACATTGTGAGAGCCGATAACTAATTCCTGCTTTTAAAATAGCTACAAACATTTCCAGGTTTCACTCAGACATTTCACATCATGTAACTTCCATGCTGAATTTCCTTAGGCTTGTCAGGTAAATCATGATGTTAATGTTAAGAGCATTTAAGGATGTCAATAAAATTTACTCTGCCCAACACTTTGTTACTTTTTGGAGAAACATGTGTTCTAAGGTGATGCTGAAATGTGTGTGATTTTCTACTTCATTGTCCTCTTTGCCATAGAAATGAGCAGTTACTCTGCTGATTTTGAAGTTGCACTTCTGGCATGACAGTGACATTAACTTTCAGGGTTAGGCAGTGCTGTAATAATACATAATCTTATTCTGGGATAGATCAGTATAAATCTCTAACATAAATATATTCATTTATATCATTAAATTTTTACGAAGTCTAGTCACTTGGGGGGATTGTTTTGTTTTTCCAGTAAAGTTACTTTGGCTAGAATGGGATTTGATCCAAAGCCCACAAGAGTCATTGACAGCATTAATAAAGTAAAACTTTATTGAAAAGAACTCTGCAGTCAGGTTGACCTTTATGCCTTTGCAGTATTTGTGTCTGCAGCATGTATTTGGAGTGTTTTGCTTTAAGACCTCAGTAATATAAATGGAGGGATTTTAGTGTTGGTAAGTTGATGAAAAACAATACTGTTACTGATCACAAAAGATATTTCCACATAGCCAGTATGCAGCTTAATTATTTAGAAAGTGAATTTGTCTTGCTAGATGACTTTTGTTTAAAATCAGCAGCATGAGAAATATTAACCCCTGCACT
This sequence comes from Horornis vulcanius, assembly GCA_013401035.1. NCBI lineage: Eukaryota > Metazoa > Chordata > Aves > Passeriformes > Scotocercidae > Horornis > Horornis vulcanius. The sequence goes on along the minus strand of VZUA01033088.1, from coordinate 20,766 downwards.
TCCCTGTATACTTCTTTTGTCCATAGTGAAAACAGGGGATGTAGTCATCAGCCTTGAGTATCAGCTTCCTCTTGATGATTTCTGCTTTGACATTTCCATTTCCATGCCCTATTGCATTCATTGCCAAGTGAATTTCCTCCCTAGGTAAAGCCAGTGTAATTGTATTTTGACTGCCCTAGTCCCCTGTGGTGTTAGAAATCTGACATAAAACGTAAATCTGACATGTAATGTGACTACTTAGAGATCTGTGTTCTCACTCTTGTCATTCCATCTGGTATTAGTAGGTAACCAGACCTTTTCTGGATATGCCTGTCATGATGTGGAATGCGTCCACAATTCCATCTGGCTTTCACTTCCTACTTTTAAAAAGCATAAAGGGCTTTTCTCTGAGGATTTTTGTAGAAAGCAGCTGTTTAGTTCTACAAGTTCAAAGTTCTTTAACTGCATCTCAATTTATAAAGTTGCATCCAGTGTTCCCTTTCTTTTATTAATGAACTTCTGAAGGTTTTTCAGGGAAGGTGCACAAATTTTCTGTATGTTCCACAGAAGAAATATGACTGGATACTGAAATGGCCTCAGAAATAAAAATTCAGGGTTGATTATTCTACAGTTCTTCACATATCTTCCTGGTTTTTTCCTACTTTTTTTAAAGAAACCCAACGAAACAATACCAATCAAAATCCCACACTTACCAAGCTGAGAGGAATTAGCTATTTAGCATAGAACTAATTTTATAATATGCAAATGGTTGTATTTTTATCCATGATACTAGTCAATGTATTACTGATGTTGCCAGTCCACAAGTCTTCCTTGTCTGTGTCACGGGTGATGCTTCTCTTCTTCCTAAATCTGACCTCTTGCATACCAGTCAAGTTAGTTTCACTGCCAGAATGAGTGATTTCTAAAATATTTTAGAATCTGCTTTTTCTTCTACCAAGGGGAACAATGTCACTTTCACTTTCCCATTGCAGAAGAAAGAAAAAAAAAAAAACACCTAAAAAAATTGAAACAGCAATATTAATTGAAAATCAAGAATATTAGTAGGAAATTAGGAAGCATATGCTGTGAAATCATTGGGGTAATTTCTTGCATAGCCCAATTCCACATAGGAGGTGCTTGGGCAGTAATTTATTGGTTCTCTGATTGATCTTGATTTAATGTAGAAAGTAGGTATTTTAAATAATCATTTCATATTGAAGCTGAAGGCTTAAATTAAGCCCCGTGATTATTAAAAAAAAAATGGAAAAAAATTATATTTGGACACTTAGGAGGTATTTTTTGTTGATTTTTCTTGAAGTCCATCCAATGCAGTTACAAAGGAATGCTCTGTTAATTGGCACTCATGAGAGGCTGTTTACACAAGGCTACATGGAGTTGACTTATCTGAATGGAATTAGAGGACTGTACTAAATGTGAGGTACAACTTCAGCATTGTAGAGCTGAAGGGGTGTTCCTAATGATTAAAAATTCGTGTAAGGTCTCTTTGAAGTAGATATTACTAAAACAAAATTGTTTGTGAAACCTTGAGTTATGAAACTCCTGAAACTTGAGTGCATTAAAAGATGCACAAAACCAGTTGTAGTTTTGATGGATGTTCTGGCATTGCATTTTGTACTGAGTTTCAGGGAATTCTCAGTTACACTTCTCAAGTGGAAGCTGCTTTAACTCAAGAGCTTTCACCTGAAGAAAACTTTTTTTTTCCCTGAAGTTTGTACAGTTTGCTGATAATTCAGATGTTCTGGGAGCACAGCGAGTTCCAGATACCCAAGTATTCTCTATGAAACATCTTTATGCATCATCTTTTAACCATTTTCCTTAGTGAAAGCAGAACGTGAATTGCTAATGTGTATTGCATTTGCACTTGAAAACCTGATTTCAGAGTGTGTTAAACCTTGATCTATTTTTGATAAAAAAGAAATGTAGCATTTTAATCTAATTTCCATTTAATGGCAAGGATATTCATGCAGAGAAAAACATATATCAGGGTTTGATGTAGTGATTTTTAAGCCAAGAAAACAGCAGGGTGGCAGTGGTAAATCTGAAATGAAGATGCATATCTCGTCAGAAACTCTGGTTTCCTCCTGCCCTCTTTATACCAAATTGTCTCTCCATTTTTCCAGAATAATACAGGTGAAGCAAGAACCAGAGCTTTTACCCTTTGTTCTTTAAAAGTGAACACTGGCTTTTGCCTGGGGTGTCTTTGTCCTGTCACTTCATTTTCTGATGGTAGGTCAGTTAAATAAAAAATACAGAATAAGTTTTTTAATTAAAATCAGATTTAAGCTGTTAAATGTTTTGAAATTCTCTATATTAATAGAGATCTAATGAATAGAAATTGAAGTCCTATATTGCAAATACTGAACAGTGCTTATATATTTTTAACAAAACCAGTATATATGAATATTTGAAACACGCATGAAAGTGGAAATTGGAATATTGTTTTTATGTTAAAAGGTTTATAAATTGAAATTCTTAATACCCAGTACCAAAACCCTATAAAAGGGCTAATGAAAAGAAAATGTAATGTATTCTGATTAACAGCCTGTGTAATACAATCAATGGGTGTGATGTTTTTGTTCTGTATTATATTTATTATATGTAAGTAAACAATAAAGATTATAAATCTTATTTTCTTAACAGGAATTGGTATTTGGTTGGGGTTACTGCTTAATCTGTTTTATATCATCAGTTAAGAAAAAAACGATCATTAGGGATGGGTTTAAAAGTGCTTTTTGGGATGTTTTGTGTTACCTGAAGTCAGCCAGGATGTGGAAGGTTATAACTCGGTGTCAGCTTGGTCTGAGTGCCGGTTTTGGCCGGGGCAGGGTTGATGTTCTTTCTCCCCGGGGCTGGTCCGGGGCTGCTCTGGGTTTGTGCTGAGCAATGATGATGCTGCAGAGCTGTTTCTGTGCCTGCGGAGGGGCTTGCACAGAGCCCAGGCCGTGCTGCTTGTCCTGCCGCCGCGCTGGGGAGGGGTTTGGGGGCACGGGCTGGCCAAGGGACCATCCGGGCCGTGGGACAGCGTGTTCGGAAGGGGACACTGGGTGCGGTGGACTTGTCCTCCCAAGTCACCATGACACTGACGGGGCCCTGCTCTCCTGGGGATGGTCGCACACGTGCCCAGCCACGGCAAACAGGGAGTTCATTCCTTGTTTTGCTCCGCTTGCGTGCACGCTTTGCTTTCCTTGTTAAACTGCCTTTATCCCAACCCACAGGACTTCTTATTTTACCCTTCCCATTCCCACCCCGGTCCCGCTGCTGGGGCAAGGGCTGGGTTGAAACCACGGTGCTCGGGTCATTTAAGGCGTCCAGCACCGATTTTTGGTGTCTTTTAGCGGTGATTTTTATTTGCGAGCACCTGAATGGCGAAGTGTGCCCAGGGCTGTGAGCAGCAGGGGGAGCTCCGGCCGTGCCCATCCCGCCGCTCCGGCTCAGCAATTATTGTATAAGCGGTGAAAAGACAATTAATTTACCTGTTTATCATCGCTGATTCCCGCTGTTAACCGGGGCTAGACACTGACCTTTCTTCTTGCAGCTGAACTTTCAGCGTCTTTAATAATTAAAACTTCGCGGATGATAGGCGTTTACCAAAATACTTCATTAAAATATTTTGAGGAAAAAATAATTTCCACCGTAGGCTTTTCTGAATTTTCTGGGTTAACTACAGCTGAATTCTTTTTTACCGAGATCCTAAATGTTGTAGCTGTATGAAGAAGAAGCTTTTTACACTAAAACAAGGGGAGACTTGCTTTGCCACTAACTAATTAAGGAGTTCATCTCATATTCCCTGACAAGCAAAAATAATTCTGGAGCTCAAATTAAGAATTTGAAGCAACTTGGCTTGAAAAGTTTCTATATACTTTCAAAGTTGGCAATAACATTCCTGTTCTTTTTCTAGTGTCCTGACTGATGGCTAGAATCCCATTCAGTGTGATTCCTCCCTTTTAAGTCGTAGAGATAAAGTAAAATGTGGAATATTTTTTGGCAGGTTCTGCCATTAAAACATAAAACCATAAAATGCATCACTGTCTTGGGCTCTGTCAGTTCTTGACGAGTTGTGCTGAGGGTACAGCTGGCTGCATAAATGGCTGGGGCAGGTGGTCACAGAACCACAGGGAGTAGGTTTTGCTGTGGAGGCTTTGATAAAGATCTGTGGGGGCCCAGGAGGAGCTCCTGGAGAAGCAACTGAGAGCTTGTTTTGTGGTTTTTGGTTTTGGGGGTTTTTTTGTCGTTGTTTTGCGGGTATTTGTTCGTTTGTTTTTCCTTATCCACAGTGTGAATCGATGTATTGTTATTCTGTTAGGCTATTAAGATCTAAACTCTCCTCTGTGATATCCTGACACTTGGTACTTTTCTCTGTACAAAGGGATCAGTCCGTGCAGGCTTTCTGGATTGCTTTCAGTCTTTAGGATGTAATTTGTTGACACATTATCTTGTTCTATTCTGTATGCTCTTCAGTTTCAGGAGACACATTTCATATATGAAACTGCCACTTGCCAGAGGCTCAGTGTCACTTGCTGCAAGGTGAGGCTTAAAGCTTCTGAGAAGAATGATTTTCAGACTTCTTTTTCTATCTACATACTGTTGTATGCATGTGGGAGACATTCTTGGGTTTTATTTATATCTGAAACTCAAGTATACTCTGTTTAAACTTGGGCAAAACTTAAGGTTTCCAAAGAAACGATAGTTTACTACCTCAACATGAACTCCTCTTCCTTTTTTCCCCTCACTTCCCCCTCTTCTTGCCCCCAGCAAGATTCAAGATCATGTTAAAGAAAAGCCAGTTCTAGTTTGTGGCTTTGCAAGCTTTCAGNCAAGCTTTTAGGGCTTTTTTTTTTTTTTTGGCAGTGTTACTTAATGTGTTATAATTTGCTGGTAGATGAAAATCTTCATATCATAAAGATTCCCTAATTATCTAAATAGGCTTTTCTTTGTCGGAATCTTCCAGTGTTGGGGCATTTTCTAGGCTTCTTTGATTTAACTACTGGGGTCCTGCTGCTAATAGTGATAGAAAACTCATGATTACACTGCGAGTGTGCATTTACACAACGCTAGAGAAGCTCCATAAACATAAAGGAGCATTCTGTCTATCTGTAATAGTGTTCCCATTTAGAAAGAAGCTCATCTGCCAGTAGAACTACTCTTTTTTTTCTTTTCTTTAATCCCTTTGGAAGGGAAAAAAAGTTTAGTCATAAGCAGATGGTTTTGGTGGCTGTGGTGTTGCAGGCAAGCAGGAAAGGGATGCCCCATGAGAGGTTTCTGACCATGGGAGATGTGGTGGTCTTAGAGAAAAGGGAGATAAAGAGGAAATCTGATTTGAGGACCATGATGGATGGAGTTGGGTCTCATGCACATCTCTCCCCAAGTCCTCCTTGCCTTTTTATCTATTTCCCTCCTTACAAAGGAATGTACAGAAGACACTGTTCACTAATTGAGAGGATGTCATTAGTTCATAGTATAAATATTTAAAAATATTGTGGATATGTGTTAGTAATTTAACACATGTCTTTTATTAAAAATACATTTTGACAAAAGTGCTGAGACTGACATCTACCTCCCCTTTCACTGTTAGGTAAAAGCTGATACAGCTCCATCTGTCACTCTTTTGCATGTGATGTTTTTCCCAGTGCTTAAAAATGGAGTTGGATTCATTACTCTTCCTACAGGAATGTGCTGGCCATAGTGAGTTTCAAGTGTAGGAAGACAAGCTCCTGGAAAATGTATTCCTAGGGTAAAACAGAGTCTCACTGAAATATTTTTCTCAAGGAAATGGTTATGGACTAAGCCAGTGTCCTCTCTGAGATGCAAAGGGACAATCTGGACCAGCCTAACCTAGAGAAGGAAAGAACAAAGTGATCATCTGTCGGGAGCTGATGGAGAGCCATGGAAGGGAACAAGCAGCTCCTTGGAATTAGATGTGTAATGGATTTCCAGTAAATGAGGTATACCTGAGCTCTTGCAAAAGGAGTCAGCCGGAGCTGAAATTATTCCTGTCCTTGTCTGCTCCTTTTGTACTCAAGGGTAGGGTAAGACGGTGAGTTCTTGATAAAGCTTCAAGGCAGAACAATTTTGTGAGAGTCTCAACTGTTCTGTGAATAGTGGATGAATCAGCTTCAGATTGTCATGGATTAAAAGTTTCAAAACACTCAAAAACTGAAATGGTAGAAGTATTTCATTATTTTTTAAAAACACTAATTAGCTTTTAGGGGTCTAAATGATATAAAGTTTTGATGACACATCAAATCTGTCATGAAATAATAGTAATGTCATATTGGCACCCTTCCAAAGTAATTCCTCAAAACACCTAGTTAATGCTTTTAATGATGTATCTCTGCTTTCTGGCTCTGGTTTGCCATTATACCTGCCAACCTACCTCCTCCCTTTGCAGATGATTTCTAAAACTGACACATTTATGTTTCCCTTTATAAATTCTTCGTTTTTTCCCTTTTCTCCCCCTCCCCCCCCCACAGGTTTTAAAAAAGACAGTTCAATTCTAAATTGTTTGAAAAATTGGCAGCAGAGTCACCCTAGCAGTATAGCAAAGAGGCACAAGTACAGAGGAGTTGAGAATCCTGACTTTGTGAATTTCTCCTCACATACCAGACTATTTAAATCTGAAGTGTATGTTGGCCTTGAAGTGGATTTTCAAGAGAACTCTTTAAAAAAGCTGCTTGTTCCACATAACAATATTTTGTTATATGTTTAGAAAACACTGTGCTTCTTGCTTAGTTTGGTTTTTCAGGGGAGGATAATAACTTCAAGGTAAAGGTTCCTGGGTGTAAACTCAAAACAGAATGGACTCTTACAGAAACTCTAGCGTCCTACAGTCAATTCCATGGTGTCCTTCTGAATTTGACCTGTACCAAGGACCCAGTCTTTTATGTGCTGCTTCAAGGGTTGTGGGCATACACAATACTACCTCTTCCTCTTCCTGATCATTACTGATTATACTTGGGAAAGTTCCTTCACCTTCCAGTGGTTTGTGTTTTCCCCTTCCTAAAATCATGGTAATAATTGCAATTTCTTTTTTAGGAGGTGAAAACAAGTTTAATTGTTGGCACAGTTGCTTCAGGGCCTCCGCAGAAAGCTGTAGCTCCCATATCCTTAAGAATACCTCAGTTCTTAAGGAAGCAATAGCTGCAGCTTTCAGCCCAGGCCCTGCAGCAATTATTGCCATCTTGCCTCTCATATTCCCTTAAATCTCCCTAATTCCTCCTGCCCTGCCTGGCCTGTGCCACTTGAGCAGTCAGTTCACTTCCCAAAGTCCTTAATCATTCCCCACTAGCGATTCCAGCACTGATCGCTCAGTGCTGGGCCAGGGCCTTTGGTATGGATGCCACCAGAGAGACACCAATGAAGATTAACTGCTATTTGTTACATTTTTAAAGGAAGTCTTTTAGCTGTTTGAAAAGAGAGCGGGGATTGCTCCAAACACCTAAAAGTCTTTTTTCTTTAATGTAACAAATGTCAGTTTACCTCGAGGGCTGCTGCTGCAGAAGCTGTGCCTGTATCAAAGGGTGCAGAGCCATCATAATGGAGATGCAGAAATGTTAGAAGCTGAGATTCGGTGTTTGAGGAACTGGGCCAGGCTCCCCAAATTCCCCATCCATAGGAGACCAGGAAAAGGAGTAAGCTAGGAAGGAGAAAGGAGTAGGAAGAGAGGTAAATAGGGTGTCACACACACAGGGTGAAGGCTGTGCAAATCCTCTCCCTCCATCTCCAATTCTGCCCCTTAAGGCAGTTACCAGTAATTCCCAAAACTCTGGAAGATCAAACCTTTTCCACGTTTACTGTTCTCTAAGCTATTCCTTCTTTCAGCAGTGAAATAATTTTTATGTTCTGTCCCCTTAGACCAGACATACCTTGCAGCATTGAAGCACCCAAGAGATGTTTGCATATTTATTTTTCTGTCTTAGAAAAATCTGCACATAGTGAAAAGCATTTTGAAAACACCCTGCTAGCGATAATTTCATCACTCTCCACCCACCATCTATTGAGTCTGAACATTTGCTTCCTCTGAGCCACCTTGTTGCTTCTAAACCTGTTCATGGACCTCTAAAAATGCTTTTCCTGCATTCTGCAAATCGCCAAACTCAGGTTAGGTAGGAGAAATGCTTCTAGTGGTGAATGGACTCTGCTGGTGGTACCCTGGTGTGCTTTGTGTTTGGTTTTTAATCACGTGTTACTCCCACAAACCTACTGTGTTTTTCTATTTCCCATCTTTATGTGCACCAAGTTACTCTTTGGAGACAGTCTGGCTTCCAAAAGTTGGGAGTGGAGAAATGTGTGTCTTTTACAAAAAGTATAAGTACTTCTATGTAAATTGTAACTCTGAAAAAACATCTAAAAAATTACCCCTCGCCCACATGCTCACTGTCCCACTGAGCTGAGATTTCTCTGTGCTTTATGGGCTTTAAATAAAGGGTGTCCCTTTCCCCCTTCTTAATTTGCTGCTGTATTGGGAGGGTTTTTTACCTTCCTTTGTCTGCAAAGGGGCCTTTTGGAAAATTCCGGATAGCTGAAACATCTCAGCAGGTGTGGTGTGAAACTGGGCTTGCTGTGAACACTGACTTACAACTTTTTTCTCAGAAGCATCCCACTGAGTCTCTGTTCAGGTGAACAAAATCCCACTTCTGAGAGTGTTACAGGCTGGATCATCAACTGGGAGTCAAAGGCATGGCCCCATTTATTTGAATGGAGCTGTGCTAATTTACATCAATGAAAAAATCTGATTTTAATGGATAATCTGCTGTTAATCCCTACAATGGGTAAATAACTGTCTCTAAATGCAGTCCTTAGGGGGCTTACTCTCTGTTAATTTGATTTTGTAACTTTTCTGTAGATTTTTTGGTAGCAAGTTGAAATTTCTGTGACTAGAAGAAAGAGATATACCTGAGGCTCATTACAGTAAAAGTGAGAGTGAGCAACAGAAATGTCTTGCTCCTTGCTGATGGCATGAGCCAAGGTGGATCACATGAATGAATTCTTTATATTTAATGTGGGTTCTTTGTTGTCCATCACCCTAAGAGCCACACGGAGTTTTAAATTGTGTCTTTCCATTTCTCTCGTAGTTACTGCTTCAGTTTTTCTCTGCACTGTACTTGGAATGGAGCTTTTAATATTATTTCCCAAAACTGTTTGGTTTTGGAATGATAGGAACATTATTACTGATAGTAACTAAAGTGCAGATCTTGGGGTTAGTGATTTCTTGGCTATGTGCTGGTTATAAATTTCTGGATGGGTTTAACAAATCATGCCAAGAGAACAGAAGAGCAGACTGTCCTTGACCCTTAATAATGTTGATTTTCATGAAGAGGGTTCTAGTCTCTAGTCTTGTCATTTGTCTTGATCCTTTTGCAAAGTAAGTACATCCTTGCTGCTATTTTCTGTCTGCAGAGCATCCTTTTAAGAATCAGTTATGTACACTGCAATAATTATTTACTCTTAATTAGTGTGATAGTTTTATTCATGGCCTCCTTTACTCGTCATCTGTTCTATTATTTCAAATCCAGGTCTGGCAAATTTTCTTTGCCTGCAGTTGCTTGAGAGGAAGATTATACAACTAATTGAACTGCCTGGCCGTGGTCCATGGCCTGTAAATGTCCATCTTGCTCAAACAGCTGTATAGAATTTTCCAGATTAGCAGGCTGCTCTGGCAGGCAGAGTCAAGCTTTATTTACCCAGTATGATTATCACTCATCCTAAGTGAAAGAAAGGTGAAGACACCTTCTTCTGAAGGATGCTTCAAGAATTAGGAAACCAATTCACTCTTCATGGGTTTAGTTATCAACCAGAGATCATGTTTTCAAATACACACGGTATGTATTTAGATTTATCTAAATAGTAATGTGGACAAATATTAAAATTTCCAAATTGTTAAAATGTCCGGACATTTACAAAATTGAGGCAGGAAGCTGAACCTGATAGCTGACACAATACCTGGTGTTCAGCTCAGTATTGTTCCTTAGTCATCCAGACATGGCCAGGGAGAAAGGGAGAGGGTGTCATTCAAACTCACTTTAGGAAATAGGTTCAGGTGTGTAAGGTGCAATAACAGTGTAATCACATGTAATATTTACTGATGTTGAAAGACTTAAATGCGTAGAATTTGCAATTAAGCATGTCATAATAAAAATTAAGAAAAATATTATGGCAGACTCCAGTGGGTGTATTTGTATACTTATCCCATACAGCCCTTAGCTGCTAAAACCTGCCACCCTTTCTAATCACCTCAGGCACTTAGTTGAGAGGAGTTCTTGCTGAATTCACACAGTTTTAGGGCTGTGTTGATCTCCTGGCCCATTCTGTACTATGTCCTCCTCTGTGAGCACCTCCTCCCCCTGCTGCCCACCCTGGGCTCTCTCCAGGCTGTGTCCACCCTGTCCCCTCAGCCCCTGGTGCCCTTGGCCCTTTCTGAAGTGCCCCAGGTGTCACTGCTGTGCCCTGCCTGGGGTCTGTGGCAGAGCTGTCCATGCCTGGCACAGAGGGAACTGCACAGACAGTGCCCAGACACCAGCAGCAGGCAGCAGGAGCTCTGGGCTGGGCTCTGGACTCTGCTCTGGAGGATTTTGGAGTCATCAGCTGTGGAGAGGGAGCCCTGGCAAGCGTGCTTCAGATCTGTGATGCCAGCAGGGCCAGGTGAGCACCAGGATCTCCTGTCCCAGGCTCTCAGGTGTGGGTGGGAGGGGGAAGGCTGCCCTGAAACAGAGACTGGACAGAGCTAGAGAATAAAGCAGATACTTATTGAAAGGCCTTTAGGGTACACCTTGGGCAGGACAGGGCCTGGCCAGGGCTGCACCCAAGGTGGACCCAAAATGGTCACAGAATGGCTGACCAGTCACGAGGTCACTTTTTAACGTTTTGGTCTATTTGCATATTGGGGTTTAATTGTCCAATTCCAGCTCCAGGTTGTGAGGTCTCATCCTTCGTGTTCCTCTCTTCAGCCACCATTGTTTGAGCTTTTGGGCCTGAAAGTTGTCCTTGGTCCTCAGCAGGAAAAGGATTTGTTTTGTCTCCCTGCTCTGTGAAGAGAGCTGAGTAACACTTAATATGAGGCTCAGAACTGCACCCCTGGGCAGCACAGAATCTGGAAAACATGAATGCTAAAACTTAAGGCACCAGGTGCACAGCACAGTGTGGAGTGATGAGGCTGGGAAAACCATTGGATCAGCTCTGTTACTTTATTCTTTCCCCACAAAGGAATGTCTTAGCCTGTCTTTCCATAACCTTGTCCTCCTGTTGTCACTTCCCACGGGTTCTCATGGACACAGTGCTTTGCTGTTGCCCAAGTGACATGAAGTGGCTCTCAGGGAGCTGCCAAAATAACTGCCTTGAAATGATAATCTTACTAACATAAGCTCATATTGGTGCTCTTTCATGCTGATCTACTTATGTGTTCTCCAGAGATGGTTTTACACATTGACCTTGGTTCATGTGGGTATTTCAGTGTGCCCTCCATAGATGCCTGCTATATTTTTCTTACCCCTGGCTTTAGCCGGGATACCACCCCACAGAGCTGACACCCTGTACCCCAAAACATGCTCATGTAGACCAGATCAGAAAAATACTGCCAAGATTTCTACTTTTGCTCTTTGGCTTTGGTGTGCTTTGGCAGGCTGGGAGCTGCTCTGCTCCCACACATCCTGCAGTGCCTGGGACGTGGAGCCGCTTCCTTGGAAACACCTCCTGGTGCCTGGAGCTGGCAGGTTCTTTGGGAAACCTGAGAATTCACCCCCAGCACCTCTTGCTGTGCTGCTGATGGCAGCGTGGCTTTGCTTGGCGTGGGCAGGTGTTGGGTTGGGCTTGTCCCTGTGCTGGGAAGATTTTGAGGCTCAGGCTGAAAGCTGCAGGTTGAGAGGTTGGCTCTGTCCTTAAAGACTCCAGCCTGAGCCTGGGTTTGGTCAGTAACACCTCGGGGGATTAAGCTGCTTGCAGGGATGTAGGAGGAAAGGTGTTGCCTCCACTCCTTCCCCAGCAGTCCAGCCTGAGCTTCCAAGAGCAGAGGCAAAAAGGTGAGAGATCTGTGTGTCCTCTGCAGCTGCTCCTGCTGTCTGAGTGTCTGGGCAGAGCTCCGTGCCTAAAATCCTGCCTTTTTGGAACAGCAGACAAGGTCTTCTTGTCTGCTGTGTTCTCTGATTTGAAATTATGTGCACTGAATTTTAAAATTCAAAACCTTTCTCATCCTCTCTTGCAGGACATGGTGTCTTGCAAGCCAGGCCTGAGGTGACTGAATGTGATAGCATTTTGTAATTTTTGATGGAATAGGTATACTCTGAAAATTAAACAAACCTAATGGCTCCATGTTCCCTGGATCATGGTTTCCAAGGAGGAGACCTTGGCTTCTTTGTGCAAGCACAGCAACTTTTTACTTCAGTAAAAAAATGTTGATATATAGAATGGGGAGCTAAATAACCTGAAATATAAAGTATTGAATACAAAATAATTTAGCAATAATATATGTATTTAATATATATAAATATATATACACATTATTACAATGTATTATATGTAATAATATGTATAATAATTATAATAAATGTATTATTTAGCAATAATATGTGTAGTCTTTTTTTACCGAGGAAGAATGCATCCATCACATATGATAGTCTTTCAGATTGTACTAGCAGTAGTATAAACTGCTCTCCTGCATTAAAAAAGCAACTGAATTCAAACAGCCAACGTTGCTGTTTCTCCAAAAATTATCTTTCTTGAAAACTAAATAAAAAAAAATATAGAAAATAACAGGAAAAAAATTAATCCTTGTCTAGAGGTAATGCTTGCAGGCTGAGAGCTGAAGAGTTACAGTGACAGAAGATACCCTGAGCCACTCTGAGGCTGCAAGTCTGCATGAGAGCTGGGCTGCTTTAAACTGCTGCTTTTGGAGCTTCTCTGCTGGCCCTCAGCTCCCAAGGCCACTGCTCAGCAGCCTAAGCCAGGATCTCTTTGGAGAAAAGGGATGACAGTGAGAAGAGCAGTTTACAGAAGGAAAAGGAGATTTATCAGGGATAGAACCTATCAGGAATTAAGAATCTTGCCTGGTGGTGTGTAGGTTGCTCAAGCTGATGGAGATAGTATTTCAGATTATTTTATCTTTGCTTCTGTGTCTGGTCAGGATTTCTTCAAATGTGAGGTTGATGAGATCTGGTGGCGTCCCACTATCTCAGGAGCCCTGGAGGAGGCAAGTCAGGAGAAGCAGAAAATTGTTTTGAGTTCCTCTTTATATGGGTGCCTAATAAAAATTGAACATAATTACCCCAAAGGGATTGGTAAAGTACCACATCTAAGTATTTTTTAAGGATCTGTTTTTAATCTTGGCATATCTTCTTTGTTTCACTGATTTTCTAGTTGATTCTCCTTTTGTTTTTCACTCATGACCCTTCTTGGTAATATTTATTTATTTGTATAAATTTAAACCAAATAATATTTTTGTAGTAAAAATTTGACACTTTTATCATCACTGGTAGCTGACCCTTTGTGAGCTTGTTTTCTGTGCAAGAGCTATGTTGTTCAGGATCCCTTGAGGCCCAGTTGTGAAACTTTCCAAAGAAGGAAATTATGACCTCACTGAAGCCGGTGGGAAAACAACTTTTTCAGTGATGGAGATAAAAAAACACTTTTGGGGGAAATGCTGGGCATCCATAAATATAAGTGCATATATTATGTCCATTTTTATACATCACTTTCAGATCTAAGATGCTCTCCACTAAAAGAGGCTAAAATACCTGTTATGTTCTCCTGGGATTTCTCCCTTTCCAGCTCCCTTCATAGTGCCTTTTAGTAAGTTTTGGGATCTGTGGAAATTTCTGACTCCTAGAAGTGCTTTTACTTTTAATTTTAGACTCAGAAGTCTTAAATTTCTTTCACTTTGTAATGTATTCTGCAGAGGAACCCTATGAATTGTCAGACACCCAATAATAAACATAAACCTGTACTTACACACTGTGGATTTCATACAAATAAATGAGCATGCACTATTCATTCTCCAAGAGTGGGAACACAGCTTTCCTATATTTCTAAGATTTTTTGCAAAATTTCATGATGGTCTTAATTATTCAGTACCTATTATGAGCCTCCAAGATGGGAATGAGAGCTGTGTTTCCTAGAAATGAAACATGGAAGTGTTCTCCAAGCTATTTTAATGCTAATTCTTGTTCACTTTTTCAGAGCCTGAGCTTTAAACACCACAACTGTGAAAAGATCAGACCAAACTGGGAAATGTATTCTGGCCATAGACATGAAATTGTGAATTGGCATTTAATTGTGGGAAGTGATTCTGTAGTAGGTTGTTTTAGATCTTTCAATTGGTGTGAGTCAGAGAGCTTTTATGGCAACAAAATTGCACAGTAGGCTTTAATTGTGCATAATTATTGCACTGCATGGTGCAGATACTATACTGTAGGCATTCAGCTGCATTCTGTTAAATGTTTTTATTGAAATCTCTGAAGAAGTGTACCTGATGTTATTTGATATATGTTTGTTTAATGTGCTCGTGCTTGTTTCTGTCTTAAGAAAAGGAAAATAATTATATTAGAATCTATTTCCTCCCTCCCATTTTCCAGATGACTAATTATACTGTAGGGGATACCTGTGGGCATCTGCTAAAATGAACTGGAGTCTTATTTCTGATTCCAGCTGCAAGAATTTTACAAAAGGTCTTTGGGTTTAGGAGTGTAACTTTAAATAATACAGACTAGGACAGAGTTCAGGGTTTTTACATCCATCTGCACATTCTAAAGGCTGAATGATACTTGGTACACTTTCATCTAGTTACTTCTGTAATCTGCAGCTGTTTCCAATTTGATTGTTTTCCTTCCTTGAGTGTTTTATGTCTGCTGGATCTGACAAATGCACCCACCTACAATACAGCCTGTGCCTCGGGATTAGGAAAATTTTATTTCCTCCCCTATAAGGAAGTAAAACATTTTTATCACTATGGACCTAGTGATTTGTAAAATCCTGTTGTACTTTCTTATTTCTCCTGCTAAGCTTTTAAGTTGTCAGCAGTGATCTGATTGTTTCCCACCATTTCACCAACAATGGAGCCCAGGCCAGCATTCTGGTGCTCTCATGAATTCAGTATCACAGCTCTCAGTCATCAAAAGGGCTTTATGATGTTTCTAGGATGTGACATTTCTATGGAAAAACAGCTTTGGGTTTGGAGCTTGGGTTTTTGGGGGATGAAAAAATAGAATCTGATATTATTGTCATTATTCTACCACAAGACTGTAGTTCTCCTGCCTTTCCAGGGATGAAAGTACTGTATAGCAAACAGGAGCCCTGGCAGATCTATTTCCTGTCTGTGTTGATGAACTTGTCATTGCTGTAATGTAGATAACAAACCTCACAATAACCCTCTTTCTTGTTAGTATCTTCCAGCACAGCAACTTCTCTAGCTGGCCTCAAAGAACAAAGGCCAAGAAGAATGAATGTTGACTGCACCACTGCAAAGCTTTTTATTGTTTTGTTTGTATAGTAAAAGTGAAGTAGCAGGAAGAAACTTCTTTCTTTTTTTTTTTTAATAACTATTCTGTAAGATTCCAACACAATCTGAAGAATATTTTTTCAGGTGGGGTTAAGCCAGGCAGGGATCTTTCCTCTCTTCCAGACTATTTACTACAGTTATGCCTGGTGATCTATACAATTCACAAAGAACATGTGAAAAATTCTCCAGCAGTCTTACAGCTCTTTTCATGAGAGTGTGCATTTGGGAACAATGCAGGATCATTGGCATCCCACCCACTCTGAATTTTACCAGGGAGGTGAACTTTTATCATTTCTGCTTCACTACTTACATGGGTGGGAAATAACTGCACAAACACCACATCCTGTCTGACATCTGCCTTCCTCCGGTGCTCTCAGCCCAGAGGGCAGAAAACGGACACCTCTGGGGGAGGTGAGGGGTAACTGTTGATCGAAACTCTGAAAAGAAACACTTAAACACATTTTAAAACCTTTCTCTTCTTTATAGGCGCTACCTGTTAAGTGGGGTCTGACCCTCAGTTAAATAAGGTCCTTTTACAACGTGGCAGGTTTAAATGTTTGTTTATTTCAAAAGCCATTGCACTTCCAGCGATAATCAAGTCTTTGATAATGTGCCATAGAACTGCATCCACTGTGAAGCTTCAGTCTGGTTTTTTTTTTGTTTGTTTGTTTTGTTTAGATTTTTTCTGTTTTGTTGTTTTGTATTTTTTAAAAGCTTGTTTTTGGAATTTTCTTTGTTTTCCTTGCTTTGCTTTTTAAGGAGCAAGAGCAAGAATGAGCAACAATAAAAGGGAAGAAATTCTTACTGATTATCTTACCGCCTTAAATGACAAATTGGATGTAGTCCCAGATTGTACATCTGCCCCTCTTAATGTACATCTGAAATGATATTAATACCAAACCAGACATCTGTGTGCTAGATGTGTTCAGCTGCTTGGGAGGGTGCTGCTGCTGCATCTGCAGAGAACAGCCTGAGCTTCCTCCTGTGCTCAGCAAGGAGTGCCAAGAGGAAGAGCAGCCCTGGTGCTCAGGCTCCCCACCCGGTTCAGAAAGCTCTGAAATTGGCATTTCACCCTTCAGTGACCATCCTACTTTCTCTAACTCTTGTAATGGACTCCAGCTCCCATCTAGAGCCAGGCTGTGCTGTGGAGTTACAGCAGCAGTGGAAGAGAAAAGGTTTCCTCAGTGTATTTTTAACTGGACAGACACCAGCACTGAGCTCCTGATGGGAGGGGTAAGGGCAGCCTTGGCTGCAATGCCCTGGCTGCACCAGTTGCTCAGGCATGCTCCTCTGACTGTCCTTATGGTTAAATGAATGAATTAATTAAACACTGGCACTTGCAAAAAGAGCTGACCCTTTTTTCAGCTCAGGTGAAGTTACAGGGCAGGCTAGTGAAAGTTTTTACCATCCTTGTTTATTCATTTCTGTATTTTGTATTTGTATGTTTATTTTTGCTTTTGGCTAATAAATCTGACTTTAAACTAGTCCCAGAATGGAAAGACCCATTTACACTTGACATCTTTTGTGAGAGAGCTTCATTTACGATGTAGAAAGATGACTGATATTCAGTAGGTCCCTTCTTCCAGGTTTCTTCTCCAAAGGTGTCATTTATAGGTTGCCAGGAAACCATAAGTCTTTGACTTTTAAATAATACTTCATAGAGGCACAAAAAGCAAGATTTATTTCCAGAGCTGAAATGGCAAGAGCTATCTGAAATGAACAGTAGCTTTAGGAAATGTGTATGGAGCTGACCACTGATATACACACACAAAAACGTGGAAAAAGCCATTTGCCAAACTCTTCTGTGGCCCTGAGGATCCAATCCCAAGTACAGACAGTGTGTATTTTCCTAGCTGGTTATTAAATTGAATCTGCATATTCTTACTTTAAGTCATGTTAGTGTTCAATAGGTAAATCATATTCTTCATCTCCTCCAGGAAAAGCAGGTGTCTGCTGCTTCCAGTCTGCTTCTGCTTCTCCACTGAGCTGGCTGCAGCTTTTGCAGTGTAGGAGAGAGGAATAAAAAAGATAAGTGTAATTAAAATTGTCAGCATTAACATAAGAAGCCAAATGTCCCTAGAGGACAGTGCCAGCTCCTCCTTTCTCCTTCTGCTTTAATCTGAGAAGAAGCCAAGTGCTGTGGAATGCCCAAGATCACTCATGGAGCTGGAAGAAAGAGCTTAGGGATGGGTCTGCCACTTTTTCAGCCCACTGCAGGGCTGTGGCTCAGTCACTACTTAGGTAAGGTACCTTGCTCTAAGAATGAAACCCACTATAAGCCAGAGTTAAACCTATGCTTATTACTGCCCTGTGCTAACCAGCCCCAGTCAGAGGATGCAGTGATTTTGGTTTAACCCCTTGTTACTGAGGTCTGTGGGGCAGGAGTCCCCAGGCTGGGACTGGAGCCTGGGGAACAGGGTGGATCTCAGAAGTTTTTGGTGCTGCCAAAGGTGGAATCGACTTTCACAGCAGTTAAAGAAATTTGTTCATACAGCATGAACTTAAAAGCAAGAAGGTCTTTGCTCCAACGCTCGTCCTGCCCTAGCTGGCTTCATGGTGAATCATGCTCAAAAGCAGCTTTAGTCTGTGTCTTGCAGTCCAAGGGACAGGTTCTTGCCTCAGGTTCTTGCCTCTGATGTTTAGGGACAGGGCAGGAGTTCCAGCCCAGCCCTGTTGGGCCAGGAGCTTGTGTCACACCGTTTGCTGTTTGTCCCAGTGTGGCAAGGAATTTCAGTTCTTACATGCCTAACTTTGAGTCTAAAATCTCCACACAACAACTTTCATTTCCCCTCAAAGGCTGGCTTTTGAAAGTTTTCTTTTTCACAGTATTTTTACCTCTGAGGCCATTGAGGAATATCTTTCTCAAACATTCAAGCCAAATAAACAGCAATGCACTAAAACAACTTAATAAAATGTTTATGCCAATGTCTGAAGTTCACAGTAATCTGAGAGTGTGCAATGACACCTGTAGGATAAATTGTACAGCTCAGCACTGAAACATGACCACAGTACAAAGTTTATTGTTTGGAAATCTACTGTCAGACAAGAAATCCAGCTTTGCGATTTTTGCTTCAGAAATGATACTGACATTTCTTTATCATAAATGAGGTACTTACATGGCATCCTTTTGGGCATTACAGAATACTCCAGGATAAGAACTGGTGCTGAAAACACAGCCTGTGTACCACTAAAACCAGCCAGATTTTCCTAGCAGTGTGCTCATATTAAGTTTTCTGATAAAGTAAAACCGATAACACATTTATTGTCTGATTTCCTTAGTCTGTGCTTCTGA
>VZUA01033085.1:0-20395 GCA_013401035.1 Horornis vulcanius | reverse complement strand
GCTGAAGAGCTGAAGTTAAACAAAGAAAATACTGATCCACATTCCCAGAAATGGACTTCAGTAAACTTTTTATTTGATCCTCTGAACTTTTAGAGCGAGAAAAAAGTAGAAAAAAGTCTTCAGTTAACACATTCTGGACTTTTGAGTCCAGTGGTTCAAAGGTCCAGAATATATTTAGCTACAGAAATTAATTTAACCTCAAGGATGTAGTTTCATCAGGGCCTTGTAAGATTTTTCTTTCAGAATGAAAAATTTCAGAATTCTTCTTTCAGAATGAATTTTTCTTTCTAAATTTTCAAATATTTCAGCCAAGACACATGGCTTTATGTATGAATTTCTTTTACAAAATGAAATCTTAAAACATTGTTTGGAAAGTAACAACTCTGTCCTAAAACAGACATTCCCCACACAGCGTTGGTTCTCCCCATCTGAAGAGATAATCAGGGAAAGCTTCTGTGCTCATTAAAACAACTCAGCATCGGAATGAGGAGTTGAGATTACAAAAAACCTACATTTTCCACACACTGAAAGAAAAATCTGTAGCTGAAAAACAGTGTGACACCACTGAAAAACTCCACAGCCTTCAATTGCTGGTATTTAGCTTGGATTATTTTTGTATTATCTTTAAATGCTGTTAGTAAAACCTTTGGGAGATGTGGGCTGAATTTCTATTTTTCTTACAAAAAGGCAATTTAATCAGCGAGGCAGAAAAAGATCAAATTAGAGTACAGCATTAGCAAAAATTTAAATATCATCTTTCTAGCATAACCCCATTTCAGAAAGCAGCGCTGCTCTCCTCCCAGGAGGGCTGACATTTAAATATTTATAGGATCAAATGCTAATGACACAAGATTTACTCAACCTCCTTTCCTCGACAAAAAGTGACACAGATCTAGAATGTCTCTCCCAGTATTTTAATTGTGCTTCCTTTTAAGTGGCAATAATCAGGGATTTCTCCTGTTTGGCCTTTGCTGGGGTCAGCAGCCCCTGGCAGGGCCCTGTCCACGCCCTCAGAGTGGGTTCAGTCAGGAGCTGGATGAGGTTTTACAGTGAAATATATCAATTAATCAGCAGCTTTCTTGTAGCTCCTGGTATCAGCTCCAACTGCTCCTTTGGATCATGTTCTCACTGACATCAAACTCACATCTCAGCTAATCCTGGAGCATCCTGACACCTCAGCTGATTTTACACTGATTTAACACAAATCTGGACTGCCTGGGATTGCTCAGGGTTGTTGTAGGTACAGCAACTTCCAAGTGAATTCTTTCAGTGTCAAGCACTTGAATGTTAATTTGAAGACAAAATGAAGCTTTAGGAACACATCCTCATAGAATCATGGAATGGTTTGGGCTGGAAGGGACCTTAAATGTCACCCAATGTCACCCCTGCCATGGGCAGGGACACTTTCAACTATCCCAGGTTGCTCCAAAGCCTGTCCAACCTGGCCTAGGACACTTCCAGGGATGTGGCCAACTTCCTTGGGTCCCTCTGGGGAAAACACAACCTTATCCCAAAATTAGGGCTGCAATATTACACATATTCAACAGGCAAGCCACAGCAGATGTTGAGCCAGCAATTCTCCTGTGCTGGAAAAACTTGGGATTGTCACTCCAGGGAAAATGAGTTCACTGCTCAGGGGAACTGAGCTCACACTGTTTGAACACCTTGTTGCTGCTTGGGGTGGTTATGTCCAGTGAAGTGGCAGGGTTTGATGTCTCAGGGCGTGTTGGATCAACAGCTCCTTGGAAAATGAAGCTTTCCCTACATGACACAGTTAAGGTGGCACAACCCCCCTGGTATCAGTGCATTAACCCTTTCTTTCCCCATGGGAGAGGCATAGAAACTGTCAGCTCTCTGCTGATATCAATAAAACTTAGTCATAATTCAAGTTTCTCTTTATAACAGCAATTTCACAAGGCATTTTTTACTTTTCTCTGGTTGTCCCTGCAGGAATTAGGAATCTACTGCTACTCAAGTCCTCCTCTGATAGAGTTATGTCATATATGGCAAAAAAAAGGCATCAAATAATTACAAGAAGCACTGAATGGATTAAAATAAGCAGGTAAAGAACTGCTGGAGTGATTCCCCTCTCTGATCACAACTGACCCCTTCTTGCTTTCTCCACTTTAGCAGCACTGCTAAGATTTCCCCCAAAAGCAACAACCTGAGCTTAAACAGTTCCTAATCACCTTTTCACCATTCAAAGCAGCAAACTCAGCCCCTAAATATCTCCAGGGTGCTGGGCTGGCATTCAGAAACGTGCCCAGAATACCTTATTCAACTGAGACCACTCTTACCTGAGAGTTTTTATGGGTCAAGTCACAGCTCTGGGTAGAAAAACTTGCTCATTTATTCCTCTTGAGCATTGTGATCTTACAGGCTCTGTGTTCCTCATTAAAAGTGACGCTTGAATTTCAGGGGGTGATGGATGATGCTGTTTTGTTTTGTGCTCTATTTTATAACCATTTCCACTGAGTTGTTTTTAAAGTGATTTTAGTGTTTGATGCGTTTAAGCAGGACAGGATGTGTAGTAAAAATTATAAATCTGAATGTATATGTCATTTCATATTCTGAAAGAAAGTCACATATCCCTATCCACTGTTCATTCTAAGCACAAATATGATTTATTAACAAGAACAGAGGCAAAAGAACCCAACAGAATCTACCTGGCTGCATTATGGAGTAAATGAATGCTCCTCAACCCCCTGCACACAGGGTGAGTTTTTCCTCCTCCTGGCACACCTCAAAGAAAGCTTTTTATCATGAGACAGGATGTCAAAGGGTTTCAAATGATTAAAGGCAAGAACAAATCAAAATTCTTCCTCCTTCCCCCCACCAAAACGATTAATGTAAAGCACCTTGGGATTTGTCTGCATAGAAAGCTTGGTACAAAATAATTGTTGTAAAAAGGCTTGACAGCGTTTGTCAAATGCTGTCCTTTGAATAGGTGACATCTCCATTAAAACCCCTCTCCGTCAGGATTCCATTCAGCTGCAGTAAATGGGAAGTGTCAGGCAGTCACAATATACTCCCAGCTGATGCAACTGAAAAAGAATCAGATGCAAATTCCAGCAGGCTGATTCCAGCAGGCTTCAGATGCACTTTTAAAACACTTTCCTCAGAGCCTGTTTTCTTTATTTGCTGACAGATGCTTTCATAGACCTGCTAAGTTCTGAAGCTGGCAAGGAGAAATCACCCAGGCAGAGGCTGCACCAGTGAATAAAACTCTGTATTTTGAATGAAACTTGAGCACTTTTGCCAATATCAACAGGTACCACACCATTGTTTCCTGGAGATTCGTCTGCTTGTGCGAGCTGTCCCAGTTCTCCCTGGCAGGAAAGGGAAAGCTGCTTTCAAATTTCACCTACATCAGCATCAATAAGGAGCAACACCACAAAAACAGAATTAGTTCCAGTTTATATCAAGATTACGGAGGTTGAAGCCCTTGAAATTTCAATTTTACAGTCAGTGAAATGAAGACAGAAAGTAATACTTGCCTACCTCAGGAGGGATTTGGGCTGACACATTAACATTTGCTCAGCATTCACAAACTTCCAGCTCAAATAATTCACATATTCTAAATTTGCTTCGAGTTCATCCTGTGCCTAATGCCAGTGATTTCAATCTCCTTGCACCAGAAGATGTTTGGTCAGCTTTTTATTCTGCCTGGAACACTCTATTTTCTGCTGCTGTGGCCAAATACAACACAGCCAGCTCCCACAGCACCTGGCCAGACCCAGGGCTTCTTACCTGGCAGCAAACCCCCAGTGCCAGCTCAGCTGCCTGAGTGCATCTCCCTAATAAAAAACAAGAAACCACAAGGAACTCGAGCTAAATTTCATTTCCCTTCCCACTTTCCATCCCGTAGGAGTGAAGGAATTTTGCTTCAGGCTTTTTAATTGAAGTTTCCCTTCTACAACTGCACTGGGTCTGCCCTGGAGCTGTTCTTTGGCCTGCACAGCACCTGGAGAGCCAAGAGCTGGAGATTCCTGGAATACAGGAATGTGTCAGGCTGGGCAGGGCGAGCAGGATGGGATCGAAGCAGACACACAAAGGTTGGGCTGCATTCTCCTTGTCCGTGTGCAGGATCACCAGGAGTGCAGGAAGGAGCAGGAATCCAGAGGTCAGCATTCAGTTTAAGAAACCAAAGTCACACCGGGATTTTAAGTCACAAAACCATATTAATTTTTTTTTTTTTTTGTAAAAACTGTAGTATTGAATTACCACCATTGGCTGTTGTTGAAATCCCCCATCAGTGCCTCAGTTTACCTCTTTTAAATTCAACATGGGCTTTAGCTTTTCCTGCATTTCTGGACCAGAACCCCCCAGGCACATCACTGAGCTGTTCCCTGCCCATGCCCTGACTGGGTGAGATCCCAGTCCTGCATGGCAGAGTCACAGAATCCCAGCATGGGACAGAAGGGCATTTGGTCCCACATTCCTGCCCCAGCAGGGTCATCCCAGAGCACTTGGCACAGGATTGTGTCCAGATTGTTCTGGAACGGGTTTGAAGGAGCTACAATAACAGGGAAGGGTTGATGGAAATAGAATCTCCCTCCTGAGCTGGTTCCCTCTTGTGCGTCCAACAGCCACATTTAATTGATTTTGCCACCAAATGGCAGAACGAGCCCATTACAATTTTTAGCAGAATTTTATGGAGAAAGTGACATGTGTTGGGGATTAAAATGAATGAAAGAGAATCAAAACCTCATAATTTTGGAACACCGTGTCCTGGAACACAAGAGAAAATTTGGACCTAAAAATCGAGATTCGTTTTCACAGCGAGTATTTCCCATTTGCTGCCAAAGAAGACAAAGAAAAAACAGGAGAGTTGATGAAAAATAAGCCAAAGCCCACAACTTCAGAGCAAAACAGGGACATGGATGATACCTGAAAGTGAATTATGACCTTTTGGCTGTGTTGTTTTCCAAAAGAGGCCACACATGAAGCAGCCACATAAGAGCTGGGACTGCCGTGCTGAAGGAAATGAATGCATTGGAAGAGTGAGGCATCAAGAAGGGCTGGAACTTTTTACTGAGACAAAAAAATAAACTCCGCAGCTGGGCCTGGTGAACCCCAAAATGAGGTGATATGTGGACTTCTGTGTAGTACCAGGCCATCGAGAAATTGGGAACACATGAATGCAGAATCAGCATCTTAAACAAGAGAATTATGACAAACTCTGATTATCAGGACACTTCTCGTTTAATGGGAGGCTCTGACTGGGTCCTCAGGCTGCATTTCAGCCCAGGTGGTCACAATTTACCCAAAGCCACTGAGCAGTAGGATTTTACCACTAAATTCTGCAAAGATTTATCTTCACAGCAATTTGAAGTCCTTCCACTCCCAATCAAAACATTTTACATATCCCAGTCATTTTTTTCATAGATAAATCCCTAACTTCTCCCATTCTGAGGAAGAGCTTAAAAAAAAAAAAAAAAAAAAAGGCTGGACTGATGGATACAGAGACTATTCAGAACTATAATGAGGAGCTTTGCCATAGAGCCAGCAATTTTTAAACAAGGAGCTGAAATTCCTCATGGGTCAATCCAGGAATTAGTCATGAACAACCCCAAATCTCTCCACAGCTGTCAGCACACGGCTCCCTGGAACAGCTAAATGGAGCTGAGGTTAATTCAATAGAAGAAAAGCTCTGCAGGTCATTCCACCTGTACATGAACTTTTTTACTTCATGAACTACCCCTGCAGGTGAACTCTTTTCAAATAAGATTTTACACCCTGAGGGATGTCCATTCTGCTACCTCTATCCCTTTCCCCCAAATCATAGAACCCTTTGGGCTGGCAAAGACATCTAAAATGGAGTTCAGCTGTTTACCCAGCACTGCCGTGGCCACCATTAAGCCACAGGCCCAAGTGCCACATCCACGTGATTTTTTAAACATTTCCAGGGATGTTGATTCCACCACTTCCCTGGGCAGCCTGTTGCAACACCTGGCCACTCTTTCAGTGAAGAAGTTTTCCCTTATATCCAATCTCAGTCTCTCCTGGTGCAATTTGAGGCCGTTGCCCCTCCTCCTGTCACCCCACCCGGGAGCAGACCTCGGCACCCCCCTCACTGCACCTCCCAGCTGCGCTCTGAGGGAATCACCAACCCGTTCAGCGCAAAATTCCTGCCAGGCCAGGAGAAAAAACGAGACCTTGTGTCCGCCAGACAGCGTAAATCATCCCTAGATCTCGCCAAGGGAGTAGGAAACAGGGGCTGCCTTGCGGGAAGGGCCGAGCAGGAGCTGCGGAGGTGACGGGCGGAGGTGGCGATGTCCCCGAGCGCCGCGGGCCCAGCGCTGTCCGCGGTGCTGAAACCCCGAGCGCGGCCCCGCCGCCGCCCCGCCGACAGCACACGGCGGCTTCGTTAATCTTCATCAGTCTTCATTAATCTTCATCAATATTCGTCAGTCTTCATTAATCTTCATCAGTCTTCATTAATCTTCATCAATATTCGTCAGTCTTCATTAATCTTCATCCGCCTTCATTAATCTTCATTAATGATCATCCACCTGCCCCTGCCGTGACACAGAGCCGTGTGTGCAGGCTACTCCAGTTTTTAAAACAGCTGCATCCCAACATCTGCCCACAAAGAAACTGCTGAGCTGAGGCAAACCCCGTCTTTCCCTCGCTGATATCTAGAAAGGGATTCCTGGGACTCATCACCAAAAGTAAAAGTGAACCTTGGAGCTGCCTCCATACCCCAAACTGAGCCAGGGCACCTCCAACTCCCATTTCCCCCCAGTCCTGCAGAGGTTGTGCGAGCAGGGAGTCACTCACAGCATCCAAATGTTCTTTCAGTGTCAAATTTATCTGTGTCAGCTTTAACGTGTGGTACTGGAGACGACCCCACAAGGGCCAATAGAGCACCAGTAACAAATGAAATTGTCTGATGTGTCTTCAGCATGAGGAAAGCAGAAACTAAAACCAGTCCAGCTTTTCAACTACTGTTCACATTGTCACAGTAGAGGTAGTTATGGAAGCACTCCCAATTTACCAAAGGTCTTAATGAATCTAATCACAAGCATCAAGATTTAACTGAAAACAAGGAATTTTATTAATTGGCTTAAAAACCTAAATTGTTTTCATTCTGTGTTGAAAGAAATCTTTGAAGTTTTGCTCTACAGCTGAAACATCTGCTGGACTAAAGATGAGCAAAACCCAAAAATCCAGGATGGAAAATCAGCTCAAGCAGATACACAAGTTTAAAAAGGCAGCTTAAAAATGTACTTCTGTTCCCTCCAGTGAAAGCACCGGGAGGCTGACCAAGCACAACCACTTTGACACTGCAGCAACTGTGGTTTGAGAAAAAGATTCATTAAAACCATTCACGGAAAATTCACATCTGCTCACAGAGATAAAAATAGAAAGGGGAGAAACAGCTTGTTCCTAATTCTTTCCCTGTTCGCCAGCCAAACCCTCTGTAGCTCAAATAATTTCTCTGAACTCTGCCTTGAAGCAGGGTTTTATATATTCTTATATCACAACTGCTAAGAGCCTGTTTTCAATATGATTTAAATTAACAGCTGAGTAGATCCACAGGCTCCACACGCTGCTGAGGGGTTTCTCTTGCTTGTGGGCTCTGCTAAGCAGAGCTTTAACCATAACATCATCACACAGTGCCAGCAGCTGAGCAGAACAGGATCCCCTTGTCTTTTTTCCTGTTCCTCGATGTTCCTTGGCACCACTTGAAGGGGCTTTAAACACAAGAAGTAGATCTTGAAAGACAGAAGCTCCTTCAGAGGCTTGGACCACTGAAATTAGACTCTGAAGAAACGAAAGAAGGATCCTAATGAGTTTTTCCTCACCAAAGAAAACAGAGCTCCTGCTGTGGTAACACGTGCTAGTGGCTGGGATGAAGGCATCTGTTATCTGACAGGTTACGTTTGCACCTTATTTCATTAAATTCCCTTTCTCCAGCCATTTTGCCCTCTCATTACTGCACCTCCTGAACTCTGCAAAAATAGAACTTGCAATGCTAGGGGAAAAAAACAAAACAAAACAAAACAAAACAAAACAAAAAAAANCAAAAAAAAAAAAAAACCAAACAAAACAAAACCAAACAAAACAAAACAAAAAAAACCAAACCAGCGATAGCAGAATATCCCAGCATCACACAGAGCTTGTCTGGAGTGTTTCAATGAGAAAAAATTCTGTATGAAATGCCATTGAAACTGATTCTTCTCTCTCTCCAAGAATACACCTTTGGGAAAAACAAATGTTTCTCAGTAAAAAAAAAAAAACAACAAAACACACCAAAAACACCAAAAAACCCCCAAAAATAAAAAACAAAAACAAAAACAAAAACAAAAACAACCCCAAACCAAAAAACAACAAAGGTTTCTCAGGTGTAAAACTATTTCTAGTCATAAATATACAGATGCAGATCAGGAAGGAGTGCAATTGATTATGTCACATGTTTGACATCTCATAGATATTGCACATTTGTAAATCTGTAGAGATTTTTTTCTTTTACTTGAACTTTACAATGGGAACCAGAGCCCCAGAGATGAGGGAAACAGTTTGAATATCAATTCTTAAGATCTTGCTATACCCCAGACAGTCCCACACACTTGGAATGGTTGGGAATTCTTATAGCCAAAGAAAAGGAGTTGTACAGTGTTAGACAAGAATTTCTGTCCAGGTTCAGAGGTCAGAACTGTGGGTGCTGTGAAGAAACAAAGCCACACTGAAATTCTATATTTTCAGATATTTTTTTTATCCTTTATATCTTTATTTTCCTTCATAACAGTCATAATAGATCCCTCACTCTACACCACCTAAATTTCCAAACCCTCTTTCACCAGTGAGGTTTTCAATACCTCTCAGCTATGTCTCTAAACACAGATACTTGTTTAATTTCTCTAATTAGCCCCTTCCTCCTCCTGCTGGTTCATTTCCCACAATAATTACTCAGCAGATAATCTGTCAGACAAATCCCAGAGTCTCTCCTGGGTGTGCTGCCTCACAGTGAGAGAGGAGCTGGGAAGCCAACAACAATAATTGTGTTTTCCACAGGCAAGATATCAACTGGAAGCCAAGGCAGTTATCTTCTGATAAACAGCAGCTTCTCACCCAGAAGTGAGGAGTTTTATGGGACTTTATCTACACCACTGAAATCACTGAGTTCACTTCATCCCAAATTAGTTTTGACTGGGAAAATGAACCCTTTTGAGATAAGGTTTGTGGTTATAACCACACAATCTCCAGGACCTCACACGTACAAAATATTTGTGGGTTTTTTAAGCGTCCTCCTGACATGGGCACGGCTTGTGCTGCCCAGGCAGCGAAGCTGCATCTGCCAAAAGGCCCTAAATTGGCCAAATAACATTGTCAAAAACAAGGATCAACTTTTATTGTTCTTTACAGGCCTTCAGAGCTTGAGGACATCTCTAGAAGTGGCATAAATAACTCTGTGGTAGAAAAAAACCTCTGAAAATAGATATTCCTGTGGGGCTTTTTAAATTTGCCTTCTCTGTTTTAGGGGGGTTTGGGGAGTGTTTGTTTTTTTAGTTGTTGTTTCCCCTAGAGAAGAAATTCTGTGGCATCCAGGGCAAAACCCCACAGCATCAAACTCCAGTCTAAGAACTTCCAGGGAAGATTCCCCTCGGAAACTGCACATTTATATTTATTATACAACAACAGCTTCTGACCAAACTATGCAAGACTCAAAATAGCTGATCCCTGTCCCCCATAAAAAGAAATAAATGGCTTTTTATGAGCTCTTCTCCCCACCTCCTCTCTTCCTCCCAAAATTCTACTTTTATCTCTCTGCCTCCAGCTGCACTAAGATATTTCTCTATGTCCAAACATTGGTCTTGATTTTTCTAAACCCAAGATCTGCTTCAAAACCAGGCAAGGTTGAATTCAATGATCTTGGAGGTCTATTCCAACCTTAATGATTCCAGGATTTTCTGAAGGGCCACGGCTCCCAGAAGCCAGTAAATGATGACTTGGATCCCAGCTTTTTAGAATGCTAATTAAAAATCCATTATGGTGACCAAGCATGATGCCCTTCATATATTGACTTCAGCCACTAAATTAAACATGAGGAAAAAAAGAACTACAAACAGTCATGGGTGTAAATAGCTCCTAGAAATTAGGAATGCAGGCCTTTCAGCCACACTGGAAACTCGGTGGGATAAGAAAACTTGTTGTCATTTGGCACAATGGCATCTCATCCTCAAAAAAAAATTAATAATTCTTCAAAAGAAAAAAAAATCCCACAAGAGCAACACCAAAACAAACAAACCAAACCCCCTATAACCCAATCTTTGCTGCCTGGGAAAAAAAAATATTGAAATGCTAACAAAATATTTTGCAGTTAGTCATTGTGCCAGTGCTCTGAGGGGCTGCAGAACACATGTTCCAGTTTGTCAGGGCAGAAAAAACACCCAGCCTGAGGTTACAGAAATCAAGTTTTGGAACTGTTGGTAGCATTACTGTGATAAGGCATCGATGCAGCTGGGAGGGGGTGAAGGACTCAGGGACATTATTAGAACTGCACACATTTACAGAGACCAAAGGTCCTGAAAATTCGTCAACTTCACTCAAGTTGTTTCAAATTTCTGCCTCCAAATTACTTTTGTCTTTCAGAGGTTCCAGCATTTCTTTTATCTTGAGAATGGCAGCTCTGTGGAGGTCATTCTTTAGCTGGTTCTTTTTTAATGCACAACAGCTGAGTGACCCTGATGTTCCATCTCCTTTAGCTCCAGTGGAATGGCTCTGGGCATATTTTCATGGCTGTAAAGAGCAAAAAAAAAGCTTCATCTCAGATACAGTAATTACATTCAATTCTAAGGAAAATTGTCTTTTTCCAAAAAAGAAAATAAATCAAAATCAACAGCACACGCATTAGGAATTAGAATTATGAAAATGCCTTTAAACTCCTGCTATTTTGAGTTATTATTAAAGGAAATTTATTTTACCAGCTATAAAAGAAGTCTCATGTGGTTTTGCACCAGTTGACTCTGACAAATGGAATAGAGAGCTCAGAAATCCTGATTTTGCAGGGCTGTGGACTGGAGCACTGCTGAGCTCCCCCAGTTTGGGTTTGAATTGCTGAATTTGTTACCTCTGCATTCCTCATCATGATGTCCCCCTGTGACAGAAGAGTTCACAGCTGAACTTCCTTTTCCACAGGAGAATCTCTGCTTTCCACACTTTTTCCAAGGAAAAACCATCTCCAAACTGCTTCTATAAAGCAGGAAGGGAAAGATTCACTGGAGTTCCAAATATCTGAAACCCTCAGAGTGACTGGATTTGTATTTCTAGTGTCTCACTATATGATAACAACCAAAAATGGGCCATCACTTGCCCACTTAAAATTTAACACTGACTCTGAAGATAAAGTACACAGGAACTGGAGAAATTTGTCTGTTTTCAAGGTGAAATTCTAGCCCAAAGTCACAAACATAAAAATTCTGACTAGAGTTCAATGGAACTTCCTCCTTTTAATCTCCACACCTTACAGATATGTGAAGGATTTCTTTCCAGCAATTCCACATGATTCAATGTCATCCTCTCTGCAGAGGAGAGAAGCCCTTGGAGCATTAGTAGGATTTACAAAGTGAGTAGACTTTGCTCCTGCATTCATGATGGTATAAAATGTTTAAAAGTCCTCACCACAAGCTTTTAAAACTTTTAAACCCAGAGACATCAGACATTAAGCAGTGGGTATCAGGTTTTCAGGGTGGTCAGTAGGGAATACCCTCCTCTGAAGTGTTTTACATGGAACAGGGAGCACTGGATGAGGAGAGCTTTATGTGTCAGGAACCCCCTCCAACCAAACAGAGTCCCAGTGACCTTGGCATTCATGCAGCAAGAAATAAGAGGAGGGAATGAAAACCAGGCCAGGGAGGCTCCCTCCTGAAAGACAAAGCAGCAGAAGACCAGCACTGGTCTAGCAAAACCAAAATCTGTAACTAATGCTAATATTGGCTTTGAGCTCAGATTGGTTTTTGATCTCAGATTGTCATGGTCTGCTTTGGAATTCTGTTTTTAAATGCAGCTTCTGATTTATGTCTAAGAGTGAGATAATTTTTAACTGCTAAAACATCAATTGTATCTGAATCTTAAGTTTCTGCAGTCAAATGAGCCCTGTGCTTGCTTAAAAGTTTTTTTGGCATCTAAGAAATTCCTAAAGGTAGTTTAAACATACAAATAGAGGGGTATAAATTTCTAGGTAGAACAAACAAGGAGGACTTTTTTTTTTTTTTTTTTTTTTTTTTCTGGTGTTGTGTTTTAAAATCTTCAGTCTGCAGCCACAGTGAAAGAAACAAAACAGAGCAGCTGATGAGCTGCATAAAAAGCAGAGTTGAAATTTTAGGAGAGGAATTAGGTGGAATCAGTTTGTTCAATATCCACCAATGTCTCAGAACAGATAATTTTACTGTAATAACATCTGATATGTCTGATATTAGAAACTTTTAATGGGAGTCCAACTATTTTAGAGAAATTGTAATCTTATGGGTAGACAGTGCCCATTAATGAACTCATACAAATCATGGGTTTCTGAAAAGAAGCAGTCTGTGGTATTAGTGTAACCAGTAATAATATTCCTGATATATAATGCAGTTAACTCTGAAATGAATCACAGTAATTAATTCCACTTTAAGTACGTATTAGCAAAGGCATGGGGAAACCTGGCCTCCAATTTTTGTCCTGCCTAGGGAGATGTAGAAACTGCAGAGCCAAGGTGAAAGCCCACTGCAATAAACTGAACCCGTGGGTCTGGGGTTTTTAACTGCAAGGCAGTGGAGACACGGTGCAGTCCAGCTGGAGCCCCTCCAGGCTCTCTGCATCCCTCCGGCTCTAATCAGAGCCAGCCCGGGGGATCCTGGCTGCTCTGCGCTGACTCACGGCCCTGGCACGCGCTAAATAAACGAAAAAGGAGCAAATTAATCATTTAGGGGACAAGCCTTTGCTAGAGGTGATACCTTCACGAGCACACGGTGACTCCAGGGGCTGTCTGTGTGTAAATCCCCCGTTGCTAAGGGAAGGACTCGTTAGGAGTGCAGCACGGAGAGCTCCAGGGCTCTCAGCACACCTATTCCTTCCCCTCCCTCTCCCTGCTAATTGTCTGCCGATGTGTGGCTGAGGCAAGAGCTTGTCACAGTTTCCTGTGCCGGGAGCCAAGCTCAGCAGCAACACATACGAAATATTCGGGATATTGCAGCAAAACTCGCCGGCGAGGACACGAAAATCCCAAACCTGAAAGAAATATTTGGGCACGGAACTCGCCGAGCAAACATCAGAAGAGCTTCCTGCTAATGATGTGTTTGTTCTTCTCATCAGTCATGATGTCCAGAGGGACATGGACAAGTTCAAGAAGTGCCTATGGGAATCTCAGGAGGATTCACCTGCTGGAGCTGCCCCTGGGTCAGGAGAACCCCAGGATCAATCCAGGCTGGGCTGAGCAGAGGGAGCAGCCCTGGGGAGGGAGCTGGGGGTGCTGTGGGTGAGAGCTGGACCTGCCCAGCCCTGAACCCCCTGCCCTGGGCTGAGCCCCAGCCTGGGCAGCAGGGGAGGGGAGGGGGATTCTGCCCCTGTGCCCCTGGGCTCAGGTGAGACCCCACCTGCAGAGCTGCCCCAGCCCTGGGCCCAGCACAGGAGGGACCTGGAGCTGCTGCAGAGATCCAGAGGAGGCACCAGGGGGGTCAGAGGGAT
Organism: Horornis vulcanius; assembly: GCA_013401035.1. Taxonomy (NCBI): domain Eukaryota; kingdom Metazoa; phylum Chordata; class Aves; order Passeriformes; family Scotocercidae; genus Horornis; species Horornis vulcanius. The sequence goes on along the minus strand of VZUA01033085.1, from coordinate 6,724 downwards.
GGAGCAGCTCTGCTGGGAGGAAAGGCTGGGAGAGCTGGGAGTGTTCACCTGGAGAGGAGAAGCTTTGGGCTGAGCTCAGGGTGGCCTGGCAGGGCCTGAAGGGGCAACAGGAAAGGTGGAGAGAGACAATTGACAAGGGCTGGAGGGACAGGACAAGGGAGAATGGCTGCAAACTGCCAGAGAGGGGGTTTAGATTGAATATTGGGAAGGAATTCCTGGCTGTGAGGGTGGGCAGGCCCTGGCACAGGGTGCCCAGAGCAGCTGTGGCTGCCCCTGGATCCCTGGCAGTGCCCAAGGCCAGGCTGGACATTGGGGCTGGAGCAGCCTGGGACAGTGGGAGGGGTCCCTGCCCCTGGCAAGGGGATGAGCTGTAAAGTCCTTTCCAGCCCAAGCCATTCCATGGTTTATGAAGTTCCCTGCCGTGTGCTCACAGCTGAAGCTGTAAATTCTCTTCAGAGCTTCTGCACCCACAGCAGCACCTGCAGTACCCTCATTGCTCAGGCTCTACTGACAAGAGATCTTCAAAACTGGCTGTCCTGAGCCGGCCCTGAAAGCAAAGAGATGAACCTAAAAATCAAACCAGTTCCCTGATAGAAATGAAAATGGAACAGCTTGGCACAGAATTCATCCATTCTCTCTATCTGTGACTTTTGTAGTAAATGAATCACATCCTGGCAGAGTCAGATCCAAACTGAAGTTTGAACTCCACTCTTTTTCCCACAAGCCTCCCTACTGCTGGAAAACTGCATTTCCCCACACACCTACGTGCTGTTCCAGCATGTCCAGTAACTCAGATTTCCACAGCAGCACATGCTCTTCCTGAGTGTCCTGATGTTCCACTGTGCCCTTGGCAGCCCCTGCAAGGGACACTGCTCACAGATGTGTGGGAGTTGTGTGTTTACCTCCAGTGGACATGGCCAGACAGACTAAGCACACACATAAACACAAGCATGTGCTAATTTGGGATTGTACACTCACAAATATCTGTGCTTGGCAGAAGGGGAAGTCACTTCGGGAAGCTCCCTCCCCAAAGGAGGGAACCTGGCTGAAAAATCATAAGCCTGGAAAGAAGAATAGATTCTCACCCTCTCACCTAATTATAGGAACCCAGATTCAAATCTTCAGAGAAGGAAGGCAAGTTTCCAAAATCAGGGGACTTTAAACTGAGGATTTCAGCTGGGAGTATCTCTGGTATCTCTTGTCACTGCTGATTACTGCACCTACTGGAGCTGGCTGGCACGGGAACCCTGAAGGCAGGCTGGATCCTGCTGCTGGGACACACACACGTGTAGGTACACACACTGGGGTCCTGCAGAGCCCTCCCATGTCTGGCAGGCTGGAAATTATGGGACAATGGGGGAATCTTCCAGGATGAGTCACTGCAGGCACTGCTTAGAGCCTTCCAGGGCGGTCTGGGTGCTCTTCTGGCTTTTAATGCATTCCAGCAAAGACTGGAGGGCTTGGTGTAATCTTAATGAGATTCTTTCCCTTGGCTGCCTTCCACCTTTGTGAGGTAAAGACTGAGGTTTGCAAGAGCAGCAAGGCAAGAGGGATTAGTAAAGTTATTCTCAGTAACTCCCTAACCTCCTCCATTCCTTCTCCTCTTGGCTCTCAGCACTTCTTTCCCCCCACCATTCCCCAAAATGCACTTTTAATTACTCCATCATTGCCAAGCAGACCCACAAAATCCCTGTTGACTGATCTTCCACAATGAAACCCAAACACACACACGTATAAATACACACACTATAACAACCCCTTCAAACCTAGAGCTTGCAGTGATTTAAGACTTTCTAAATATAGCACTGGCTGTGGCTGGAAACCCCAGGGGTTTTATATATTCCATTCTGGGAAACAAAGCTTTCATCAGTCTGAAATGCAGCTCCAATAAAACCAGGGAGTGCCTTTCACTTGACACTCCCACAGTGGCCCAGGTGCTGCTGGGCAGGGAAGGGTCAGCACAGGCACCTCTGGATGGACCCTGGGGAGATCCACAGCTTTCCTGGGAACCTGGAGAGCTTCTGAGCTTGCTGAGGACAGTGTGACATGAAGATGCTGCTCCACTGTGAGAGCAGAGACATCCCAATGGTCTGCCCTTGGAAGGGAAGACACTTCCTTGGATAAGGGATTGCATGGGACAAAGGACGAGCAAAATAACACTGGTGAACCCACCAGAGCCCAGCCTGCCAGGGCTGCAAGAACACAGAAAGGCAGACTAATTAACAGCATTTATTATTGAGAATCATAATGAGCAGGAGCTCTGCTGACCTGGCTCAGATTAGTTTAAATCTCCTGAGCTGCCTTTAGTAGGAGACTCAAACCTCTGTCCTGTCTAGGCCCTGAACACATTTTCACCAAGACTCTCTCATTCCACATTCTCAAAAATCCTTCCAAAGGTGGAGATCATGACATGGGGTTGCTAACAAGGAAAATAAGAAGTGTAAATGACTGGGCTGCTCCTCTTCACCACCTCTTAGAGCCTTCTGTAAGTGCATCCAACTGATTCTTGGATCTGTGCTGGGGAGGAGCTGCTAAGGAACAGAAAGGCCCATTAGGCTACTGAAGACCCAGAAGCTGTTAAGTGAAATCAGGAGGATGGGCTGTCAAAGACAAATTAGGCTCTCAGGACAAGGACAGTTAATGGTAAGTGACACTTCAACCTTCTGAAAACACCCTGTAACTTAAATTGTCATGGTTTCTCATCTTGCTAAACCTAAAGGGTTGGATAGAACTGATTTTGCACACTGAACAAAAACAGGGGAGACGTGCAGACCTAAAACCCTCCCCAGAAGCAGAGCAAGAGAGACAAGAGCCCTGCAAGCACCAAGGTCTGAGCAGCACCAGTGGAGAAGCAGCAGAGCAAATGCAGGAAGAGCAAAGAAGAGATGCCCTGAGCCCTGCTCCTTCAAACAGGGAGTGAAAGCAAATCTCAGGCAGCAAAAGGCTCCTGCAGGAGCTCTGAGAGGCCTGACTTCAAAACCTGAGCCTAAGCACCACCACTTGCCCCGTGGATCTTCCATGGAGCAAATCAGCCAAAGCCCAGTGCCTGCAGCAGCCTCCCACAGCCAGCACATTCCCAGCTCTCATCCTGGCCTCTGCTCAGGCCCAAATGAAAGCAGGATGCACCCCCCTGCTGCTCCCCAGTGTTTTCTCTGTCTGCTCTTTAACTTCTCTGATGTAAACTCTCTATTTTCCCCCCTTCAATGTTTAATTCCTGTCTCACCCTAATGACCAGCTCAGATGAGTGTTTGCTTTTACTTTGATTTATTGCCAAGCTGTGTCTGAAAATGTAGAGGGGTGATGGAAATGTTTAAAAACATATTAAAAGCTATTAAAGCTCATTGCTTTTGCATGTTGCATGGGTTGTTTCCTTTTGTGAAATGAAGTTAACATTGTTTGAACACTGCTCCCCCTCATTCTGCCTCCTGTCCCCGTGTCACTGCCGTGTGCAGGTGTTCTTTGATGAGATCTTTGAGATCAGGCTCAGTTTGCCTAAAAGAAAAAATAAAAATAAAAAAAAGACAAGCAAACCTCATTTTCCCTCCAAAACACAAGAACTTTATAGTGCAAAAGGGTCACTGCACAAAGGTGATTTTTTTTTTACCCTGTTGGGGCTTTCGTGCAGCAATTCCTGAACTCCAACTGATAAATATTCCTGCATCAGCCCCAGTTAGGGGACATGAGCACTCAATAATTCTGAGACATCCCAATCCACAAATATCTCTATGTTGAGATGTCCAGGGTGCTCAGGAGGAGCTGCACAGGTCCACAGAAGGCTGAACTCAATCTCAAAGACCTCTTCCAACCTGATGGATTCTGTGTTTCTGTTCCAAATCTCAGGCTTTTAGACATAAATTAAGATGCAGTGAGAGGATGATGCCAGATTTCTCACATGAGTAATGACCAGAGAGAACCTGCTTGGGAAGAGTGAATACACAGAATTTTACAAAGCAAATCCCAGTTTTATGCCCCTTTGTAGGAAGAGCAAAGAAAACTGGAGGGCTGTGGCATCACTCCACTGACTTCACAAGTTTTTGATTTACAGTCAGTGTGGGTCAAGATAGAGGGAAGAACAAAAAGGTGAAGCTTTAGATGTAATAATGGAACTGCTGTTATGAAGTGAGTGCACATGACAGAGGTTTAACCCAAAGTTTTAGCTAAAAGAGTAAAACTACCCTGTACAATCAACACTGCAGCCCCAGGACCAGCCTGAGCCTTTCGTGCAGCCTTAGAAAACCAGAAAAAAAACCCTTTTTGTGTAGCCTTCCCTTTGAAGCACCATATTTGTATTTAAATAATGCAAACAGAGCAGAAAACACTCCCAAAATCCACTCTCCAGTGTGTGCAGAGTGCAGCCACTGTGGAGAGGATGAAAGAGCAAACCATCCCAGAGTCATTTGTCATGGAAAGCAGTGACACTGCTCAAACACTGCAGGAGTGAAAGTGCACCAAAAAGGAGCTGTTGGACTTGCTTTAGAGAACATGCTGTCCCCAAACAAGGTCCCTCCTCTTCATTTTTCATCGCAAAAGGAAGGAAAAGGACCAAAATAGAGGCAGGCTGGGGTCCAGGATGTGCAGCCTGAGCAGACAGCTGGCTGTGAGCACAGGAGGGTGGTGGTGAATTGTCAGAATGTTGGTTCTTGTTGCTCTGAGAGCTCATTGATGGGCAGGGACAGTTTGAATCTATCCTTCATCAGTGTGTAAAACACAGAGATGGAATTCAGAGAGGGGGAATTCCCAAAGAGAAGTTTCTTACTCTTTTTCCAGGGTTTTAGCTCTTGAAAATTCCTTCACTGGGAGGTGATGCCAAATCTTGGCTTGTTCCAACCAGGAGGAAGTGAAGCTCTGTCTGCCAGAGCTCTTAGGACAAAGTGTCTGGGGCTAAAGGATGGCAAAGCAGCACAAAGGGATCTCAGTGCTCCTTCCCTAATGCCACCTGAGTCAGAGCAAATTACAGGTGCTGGAAAATCTCTGGAATTGACCCACACAAGAATTTCCAACACATAACAGCAGAGCCAGCTCGGGGCTATTCCCCATTCACATCCACAATTGTAACCTGAGGTATTGAAACTGCTTTGAGGCAAATTTGGGTCCATCAGTTCTATACACGCACATAAAATCCACTCTTTTATTTCCTGCATTCATTATATTAGGAAATATTTCCTAGAGTAGGCCTAACTTGAGTCCATCTCACCTCCCAGGCAGCGCAGGGCACAGAGAGCCACATTTAAAAATAAGAGTTGCAGGAAGAAAAGAAAGTGAGAGGAATGGAGAGCAAGAATCAAAGACCACTGAGGCTGGAAAGGACCTTAAAGATCACCAAGTCCAACCACCCTGTTCAGCACTGAGCTGTGCCCTAAGTGCCACATCCACGTTCCCTCAATGCTTCCAGGGATGGTGGCTCCACCACTTCCCTGGACAGCCTGGGCCAATGCTTTACAGCCCTTTCTGTGAAGAAAAATTCCCTAAGAAAACAAATCAATGCGTTACAAAATAATGCAGATTAATTACTGCCAGTGTGGTCAGCTCATGGCAGCAGGAGGGTGCCCCAATGATTCTCACAGCTTGTAGGAGCTCAGTAGAAAAAGCACAAGGACCTGCAGGATGCCTCATTAGGGTGCTGTGAGAGGCACTGAGCAGCCTGAGGCAAGGAAAGTGCAAAGTGGGTCAAATCCACAAGGCCACTTAGCCTCTCCTGTGCCTTTGCAGTGCTGTTGCAGCACTTTCTCACGATATTTTTACCAGCTAGCCCTCCCTTCAGCTTTAGCAGCATGCACTGGTGGCAATAAACACCAATTGTCTTTGGAGAGCAGCGTTTTCCTGGGGCAAGCACATTGCTTAATTGGAATAACCCGAATATTCACCTCCTCAGCAAAAGCACCGAGGCCAAAGCACCTCTGCCTTTGTGCACTCACAACCGGGAAGCAAAAAGCAGCACTGAAGGCAAATCTTGCATAATGCTTCCATGAGACGTTCACAATTTCAAGTACTATTGCTAAAACAAAGTTATGACAGTAAAAGATGTGGAAAAAAAGAGTCAGAGCAACAATAAGCTGTTACATAAAGGCAGTAACAAGTGGAAAGTAGCAGGGGTACATCAGGACAAGCACTGAGCCACGTCCCTTGAAGCCACTACATGATACAGCTTGAACACAGCCCAAGCTCTCTGCTCCCTGTTGTCAGGGCAGCAGCTGTTTAGCAGCCCTAGGTGTTTTTCCACAACAATTCAGAGGAGGAGGAAATATCCAATCTCCTTGGAACAAATTCTTCACCTATTCCGCTCAGTTTTGAGGAGAAATTCAGCGCAGATACCTTCTTGTCATCCCCTGTCCCTCCCAAGCCTGGACATGCTCCAAATTAAATCTTGTGAACTGAATCCAGCTGGATTCTTCCTCAAATCCTCCCTCTGCACTAAACCTGCTCTCCAGAAGCATTGACTGCACCAGGGTCCCTCTAATTCCTGAGTGCCAGCACCCTAATGCAAAAGCTGCCAGGTGTTAAATGGCTTTAATCTGCTACAAGAGCTGAGAGTTAAATATTAAGGCAGAAAAAAGAATGTTTAATAAAAGACAACAGGATTTCTCAGCAGAGGTGGTGAATGAATTTCAGAATGTCACATCCAAACAAGTGGCAGGATCAGCCTCAATGCTCCAGGGGTGAGGTCAGCCCCAATCTCCTGTTAAAGAATCCCAGAACAGTTTAGGTTGGAAGGGACATTAAAGAT
>VZUA01033080.1:0-11486 GCA_013401035.1 Horornis vulcanius | reverse complement strand
ATGAAAGAGCTTAGCAACAAGAGTCAAGCATTTTTCTTTTCCAATAAAGAAGCTCAGGCACTTAGAAAATTTACCCTACACTGAATAGCAAATAAACTGCATATACAGTTGGACAGAGAGATGGGTTCTCCTGTGCATTCCAGCTGGCTACATCTCAGAGGATTACCACAGACATCCCTTGCTGCTTGGATAAACTCTACTGCAGAATAAAACTGCTCCCTATCAGTCCAATGGAGGAGCCTCTACACTACATTGCTCACTGAGTTTACTCACTGCCATCCTGGCTCAAACTGAAGGACAAAGAGACAGTAACCTGCACAGAGATGCATCTTTCTGAAACTCGGGGATGGAACACTGACTTCACCAACAGATTCAGATCACTACTTCCTGCTTTCAGATTTTTGTGCACCAAATTCACACACAGAGGAAACTGAGTAATCCCAGGTAGTTTCCTTTTGAATTGCATCTACATTTGTGTTCTGGAAGGGGTACAAGCTTGTTTCTTCTAGTGAGAAATGTCTTACCTGCCAACACATTTTGGGACAAGAAGCTGCTCTTGATTATGACAGTAGTGGGAGATACAACCTAATTTCTCAGAGACTGGTGTTGCCAACAAAATAAGGCACCTAAGAAGTGAAGTGATTGCAAGTAAGTCATCATTTGGCTATTTTTGAGGCCATGAGTAGGATCTACTATGCCTTTGTGAGGATTTGGTAATACTGCTATATCTTTCTCCTCCAAGGCTGGAATTGCTTTCACAGGTGGGTTGACAAAGGGAAGAAGGGTGTGTATTTTTAGAATGATAGGAAATGTTGCCCATATCAAACTCTCCTTTCTCCGCCCCTTCAGTTTTGCAGAAAGAAATTAACATTTAGTATAAAACAGCCTGCTTTGATAGCTGTCTGAATGGCCCGCTAAACATTTTCCACACCTCAGAGGTGACAAGTATCCGGTCATAAACTGCAATTTGTCATGGAATTTCTAAGTCACAGGTTGACATAAGCAGCAGTTATCACTCTCTGATCAGTATGCACAGGCATTACACTCTTTAGCAATACTTTTGGACACAGCAAGAGTTAGAGAGTAGATTTAAAAAGTGAAGCCCTTTGGTTTTGAACCATGTGGCTCCTAGAAAAATGTTAGCAGAGGTTATTTCACCAGCGCAGCCCTGAGAGAGCAATAAAATGTAATTCCCTGATGGACAAGTGCCATTATTTGTTGTGATCGTAGTTACCACTATTCATCTTCTATTTACATGTCATGTAAACATATACCATATTTTGTAACAGCACACTGAAATCAAAGCTTCTGCCCCAGTGATAAATTTAGTTCTATCAAATATTTAGCAGGTATTTACATGTGCCATCCACAACTCCATTGAGAGCCAGTGAGCACCGGAGGACAGTAACTGCAAAAAAAGTCACCCTTCCATCCTCCCAAGTCCAAGACAGTAATACAGATTTCTCTGTTAGGACTGCAAATTTGTAATCTCCAATCTCAATCCCTTGATGATAGAAATGAGGAAGAGGAACACAGAGAGGAGACTAAGGTAATCACAGGTTTGCAAAAACAATTTTCTGCAGGCTAGGCTCTAACGCCTCTGTAACTTACCTCTATTTAAATCAACTAAGAGTTTTGGCTGTCATCCAGCATTCCTAGCTTAAGCACCTGTACAGAATTGAAATTCTAGGTGACCTGTGAAGCTGTCCTCCTAAAGTAAGTGCCTCATTTCCTCTGTATTGCCAAATGAGAGAGGTGCCCTAAAGGCTCCGTAGAGAGGCGCTAGTAGCTCCTCTTGGCTAAGAAATGTTCCTCAAGACACTGCCTGTTCTTATAGACAGACCTGCAAAGTCCATCACAGAGCAACACAAGTCTGCAATTCTGTGTGTTTCACTCCTCAGCATAAGCCGCCAATTCAAACTCAACAGCTTCTTTCAATTTATTCAAAGAATCAGGTCTTTTCCCTTTCCATCTGACTCTAGAAAGCAATAATCTTCTGAGGTACTTTCCACTTTCCACAACATCCAGGATTTCTAAAAGAAAACTGTCTTCTTTCTGTCAAAACAAGCTGCATCTCTCTTCAAATTCTTACTTTAGGTTGCATCATCCTTTGCTGTTTTGTTGTCTTGTAAGTGTTGCCAACTCTGAGCCACGGAGTCATTGATTCCGCAGTGGCTGTATGAGAATGGGTCATCTGAGTCCACTGGGCAGGCAGGAAGAAGGCCAGCCTGTCAAACAGTCAGCATAGCAAGGGAATGGCATTTTCCCCCAGACCTGTTCTTGACATGATCAGCTTGTGTAGGCTGTGCCAGAGCACCAGTCAGTGGACACTGCTGGAGTTGTACAGAACCTCCTGCTGACGAGCCCCCATAGGCTCTGCCTACCCCTGCATTCTCTCTGTCCTGGAGCTTTTGCACCACTAAATGCAGCTTGTATCTAATAGAGGACAGGTACTTCAACAGCCAGGAAAGCATGCATGGATTATACGTAAAAAGGATACACGACAGAACGCTGTCATGTATCGAACCTGAATCTTGGTCACTAAACAACACAGCACTAAGACAGAGGGCTTTTCTCTACTACTGAAGCCAAAGTCCCTGTCTCCACTTCCTGACTGTTACAATTCAATGCTATTTTGCTGTAGTGTGTTTGAACGCTGTAGTCTGTTTGAGGTGGCTCTAGCAGCTGTGTGGAAGGCTGGCAGGAAAGGGAGCCCGTTACTGCACAGAGACCTGGAACTCAGATACATCCCATCTTGCAGAAGGCCTCTTTCCAAGCTATGAACAAGTGACCAGCAAGAGAGGAGTTACCGCTCCCTGGCAGTCCTAGGGGAACACAGGACTGCAGCATGTTCATTAATCAACAGCACCATTTCTATCAAGGATTGCATTTGCATCAAATTCTGCCCCTACCACAAGGAAGTGGCAAGTAGGGGGAGGAAGAGACAATCTGGTTTGCTCAAAAGGTAGTGAAACTGATAAGGGATCGGCGTTAAATCCATGTAAGGAGAAAGCTGTCATTTATTGCTCCCTTACGTGACATGCTTCAACATTTTTACAGAAACAAAGAGACTAAGGAAACAAAGTAAAAGTCAGGATCAATCCCTTGTGTTTCTCCTGGCATAACATCTCCCTAAGAAAACAGCTTTTCTGAATTCACGCCCAGCAACTTCAATGACCTTGATACAAATCTCTCATTCTTGGTACCCCATCACTCAACTTAGCAAGAATCTTAGTATCTATCTGCAGAAGTAGCAAGTTTCTAGTCCCATCACTCACTGGAGCTGGAGGGTGTTTAAAAAGGTGACTTGATGAAGTGTAAAAAAAGCTACAAAAGAAGAAAAAGTGGGAAGATTAAAAATGTGAGCAAATTACTTTAACCACATGTTTTGACTGTATTTTTCAATTGGGAGGGAAGCTTTCCCTAGGGACTGCTGGAAGGTGAAAATAGCTGAGCTGCTGCTGGGGACCATGCTTCTGTTGCGGGCTGTAAGCACACACAGTTCAGCTCTGCATCCAGCCAGAAAGCTCTGTCTGAATAGGTGACAGAGCTGTCACACTCCCATGTTTGCTGCCCCACAGGGATTTGGCCGATGTGTGCCTTTGATGCCAGTGCAAAGGAAAACCACTCCCAAATTAATCTGGGTCACTCAGCAGCAATCTAAACTCTGCAGTAAAAAGAACAACTCCGATTTACTCTGCAAAAGCACAAGCATGACAAAGGGTAGTGCACTTAGCTGGGACTCACAAAAGACCACAAGTGATATTAACATCAAAGGTACATCTTTTCTCATAGTCATGTCTACGTTTTGGGCAGCAGAGAGGAATATAGAAAATTGCTGGGACAAAAACATTCCAGAATTAACATCCCAGTACGGGTATTTGTTAACATTTTGAACATCTTTCATACCGGGCACTTAGTGCTTTTCAACCTAGGAGACACAAAAGCTTGTTTCTAAACTGATTTTGTTTGGAAAAGGTTAGATTAACCTAACCGTGTTTTACTTTCTGCAAGAATAGCCCCTTACAAGACTTCCTTGGATCCATCTTTCTCAACACCAGAAGCGTTCACAGTTCTACAGGCAAATAAGGCACTACACACAGGCATAGGTTAGCAGTATCTACGTGTGTGACTTGACTGGGTCGTTCTTGCTTTGCTTTACAGAAATAAGGTCATTTCACTTATGTTTTCATGCATGCATATCTACTGGTGGAGGAATATACCTGGGTGAGATTTCTTTCTTAGTTCGTAAAATAACAAGCTGAGTCTGCTGATGTTGGAAATGCAGCCTTTTCCGAGTTCTTTTTCAGTGTATTTTTTTTCTCATGCCTTTCTTGCAATAGGAGAGTTGCTCTGTCTCCTGCTTACGTCAGCCCAGAAGACCCTCCCAGACAGTCTGTGGAATCAGAGTGTAAGTTTCTTGGCACGTGTTTCATTTCTTTTAGACTTAGAAGCACCAGAAATGAAACTAAAAACTAAAATCTGTTTTCTCAATAAACATATTCTTCGCTCATTCCCCACGAAACCTTAGCCTTATACTACTCAGAGATGACTGGCACTCAGAGAAAAGCAAAACAAAAATTTTGTAAAGCTGACTTCTAAGCACATAAACGTTGATGCAAAAGTCATTTCAGTCTGATATACAAAATACCAAGAGAGTGCTCTAAATGTATTGCCCAGATCATTAGAAAAACTCATTCTGAGAAACATAAATGACCTAATTCTCCATCACAAGCACTGGAAAATAGCAAAGTCACAGGGAATTATGACACTTGTGATGATAAATAGAAAACATTCACTTAAAAGCAAATGTTCAATGGAAAAACTTTAGAAAGGCAAAGTTTGGGCTCACTAATTTCACATCATGAAACCTCACACACCTAACTGAAATTCAGAAGCCTCTGGCCTCTTATCCTTCCTTCACTCATGGAAGATTTAATAGCAGATTGCACGAGTTCTCATATTATTATAATGAAATGAATGCCTGAAACTATGCACGAGCGTAATTTACTGTACACACCGGGAAGTGTTTGCATAAAGCGATTTACTGCGGGACCTCACCGGTCAGAGCGGATTCACTTTCACCTGTGGGCACAGGACTGTATGAACTCCCGCAGGTCTGAGTTAAGAGTTGGGAGACACCAGTTGCACGGGCAACTGGAAGTTTCTTTGCACTTGAAGTGGTAACGAAAGCCCTCCACAAAGGACCTGCTGGCTGCCCTGCGTCCTCATCTCCGCTGGCCTGAGTCCTGGTGCCTGGCAGAGCCCTGTGCAGTCTGTCACCACGGCGCTGCCGTCCCCTGCCCTCAGCCGCCCTGCCTCACCTGCTGTACACCAGGCACTCCATGTGGTTGATCTCCTTGTCGGAGCGGTAGCGGCTGTAATCCTCCCAGAGGTCCTTGATGGCCGTGACCGCCAAGATGAAGAGCACGGGGGCCAAGGCCAGCTCCGGCTGGAAGGCATTGACGGCTGGCACGAAGTTGAGGAGGGCGATGAACACAAAGTAGACATTGGCCAGGCGGTGGAACTGCTCAAAGAGGTTCTTGGGCAGAAAGGACAATGCCGTGTACTTGGTGGTCTTGAGCCGGTTGCAGGCCAGGACCGTTCTCTTGGACTTCTCCGGCTCGGCCTCAGCTAACAGCAGGCTGGAGCGCACCAGCCGCGTCTTACTCTCTTTCTTCTTCCTCCTCCTCCTCTTCCTCTGCCTCTCCTTCCCCTCCGGCAGCACCTGGGGCGCTCCCTCTCCTCCTGCCGTGCCCTGGGACATCGCTGCCGCCCCGGTGTCCTCGCCCGGGCAGCGCGGGCAGCTCCCACGGGCAGGCACGGCCCTAAGTTATCATCCTCCGCCGCCCGCCACGGCTCTCCTTTCCTCTTCCCCTCCGGGGGCGGGCGGGGGGGAGGAGGGCTCTCTCAAACCCGCTCCTAGCCGCTCTGTCGGGACCTCTCCCGCTTTCTCCTCCTCCTGGCCGGGGAGGGGACGTGGGCAGGCGGGGAGCCGAGCCCTCCTCCCGCGGGCCTCTCCCCGTCCCAGGCGCGGGGGATGCGGCGCCGCCGTCCCGCGGCCGGGCGCGGGCAGGGCCGCGGGAGCGGGAAACGGGAGTGGCCCTTCCGCGCACAGCCTGCCCCGAGCGCGGTCCCATCCCGGCGTACAGACGCGGCAGGACACTTTATCGGCGGCTTTTGACTTTGAATTACGTGTGGGACGGGGAAGAGGTTCGAGCGAAGAAAGAGAAAATTCCCACTGAAGCGTCGGCTCTGAGCACTGGCCTTTATTCACGGTGCCCCAGCAGCAGCTGGTGGGAGTTTTCACCGGCCGACTCACGGCGAAACACTGCACTTTCTGCATGAATCCGTGTGCCACGTTTATGCCCATCCCCGTGCTTAGCCTGGGAGTTAGAGCACAGTATCTCCCGGCTCCTCACGTCTGTGGAACGCCAGCCCTGTTGGTGGCGGCCGTGGTGCCTGGGACAACACCAAGGTGGGAAGGAGAAAAATGAGGTTTCCGATGGAAAGCATTAGGCACTGCCACCCCCGCACACGCCCTGGCAGTGGTGTGCTGTAATGCACGTTCTTCTCTGTGGATTTTTCATTTTCCTTGTCGTAGGGTAGGTCTTACCAGCAAGGATTGGGAGATGCCAATCTCTTGCTCTGTGGTTTACGCTCTGCACTTTCGGGGGAAAGATGCAGTTATGGGTCATGATGGATAGGCAAGAAATACAGAAGGGAAGATAATTTAGAATGAAAGATTTAGTCTAATATCACAAGTAAACAAGTGTAGTAAATAAACACAGATTTAAAGGACAAATATTAAGAGAAAAATAATTTCTGCTAGATGTGACGTGAGTCTTTACAACATTACTTTAGGTTGGATTTAAGAGCAGATCTTTTGGAGATGGGATTCTGCAGGCAGGACGAAAGGCTGCCACAGGTCTCTCCAGGCTGTGTCTAACCTGGAGCACAGATGCATTTTATGGTGGGACCCTTGGTCCCGATCCTGTGATATCCCAGGGTGGGATCATACTGAGTACAAAAGCAAGCCCTTCATACCTGTCAGCGTGTTTCTTGCTGTCATGGAAAATAGGCATAGAGCATAAACATCTAGTCTTGAGATGAGGTTAGGAAAGGACTGGGGCACTTTCTGGGAAAGTACCTAGTCCCACAACTCAGATGCTGCCGTGGCAAATTCCATGAAGACCAAGAAGTGAAAGCCATTACCCGAGCCTCACAGGTTGTACGTGCTGCTGTGTTTTCATCCTTCCTTCTCACATTTGCAGTATGTTTGTAATTGCAATTTAAAGTGTCCAGTTAATTATTAGCCCCTTTCAGGCCTTGAGGCACTACATGAATGTTAGTTCAGCACATTACCTGATCCTGGTACTGTGTGGAGCCACAAACCCTTTACCAATCCTGCTGTCTACTCATCTGATGCTACTTCAAACATAGCATAGGGATTTCCTGGATTTCTCAGCTCTTCAAATATAGAAACAGTAAAGTTTTAGTTAGTGCAGGGGAAAAAAGAAAAATTGACCTGTTTTTTGTTTGTTTGTTTGTGGGTTTTTTGGGTTTTTGTGTGGTTTTGGTGGGGGTTTTTTTTGGGTTTTTTTTGTTTGTTTGTTTGTTTGGTTTTTTTTGCATAGTCTGCTCCTTTGTTGATAAGGGAAAATTACAAAATGTTAAGAGAAAAAAAAATAAGACAAATTTAAAAAATCCCTGACAATTTCAATTTTCTGTGGGTCTTTTGGTTTGTTTGTTTGTTTGCTTACACTTGGGGTTAACTTAAAGGGGAAGGTGGAATGAATATATCCTTTTTCTGTCCTTTGGAAATGCTGAAATGGGATGAGGAGGATATTTTATCATTGTGCAATATTCCCATAAACTGAGCTTCACCCATCCAAGGACTCCTTGCAGGCAGCAGCAGATTCTCCAAAAAGTGAATTGCTGGACTTTCTGCCACTGGCCTGCCAGCCTCTGCAACCCACTATTCTGTGGGGCTCTGGTTCACCCCAGGCCTCCAGGAGCTGTTCAGGCTTCATTTTTCCCCTAGACAGCCCTCCAACTTGTTTACACAGATTAGAGGAGAAGCAACAGTAGTGTTTGTTTCTTTCTCTGGTCAAAGCACATCACCTCTTAGAATAAACTGTTCATATCATTATAAATGCCTGGAGACTCACAAATGGCTTGAGTATAGCACATCTGAGTGGAAAGATGGTGCACACACCAGTGTTGGGGATTAGTGAGAGCCTGTGCTGGGAGGAGAAGTAAGCCAGTTGCTCAGTCACTGAGTCCACCACATTAAAATGGTGTCTAGATCAGGTTTAGCACTGCATATTCAGCAAACTTTCAGTAACTGAAAGTAAATTAAGGGTTAGATATGTAGTAGCTTTAAACATTCAGACAGAGTGCTCCAGGCAAGGTAAGAAAAGACAATTCTCACATTCCCCTTTAGCTACTTGTTTAAGGAAAACACCTGGGCAAGTTTGGAGAGCTTCACCTGGGATGAATTGTGCTTACACCTAGTGGTATTGGCCAAACCTGTGACACCAGATATCCCAAAATTGTCACTTACAATCCCACAATTATAAGAAATGGTCTATAGGTCAGTGGGCTATACTTTAAAACCTGTTTTACTTGCATAGTCTTGGAGTGCTCAGGATTCACATTAACAAGATCTCTTCTGCAATGGAGTAACAGGAGAGAAACTTTAAGATACTGAACAGAAGCTGAAAATTTTCTATGTAATTCCCATGAGCTGAGTTTTATAAACAGGTATACCAGCAGAAAGATAAAAACCAGTTGGGTGAGAGCCTCTGAAGAATTATGCATTTGTTTGCTAAATTGCTTATTTAAAAGCAGTTTAAAGTCTTTGTATATGAGTATGTATTGGCAGAGTTAAGTGCCACCCTTGGAAAGTTTCACTATTAAAAAAGTAGAAAGTATGCCACACCCCCACTGGTCAAGACCTAAAAAGCTCTCCTCATATCATTGACTCTCTTGCTAGTAAACTGCTTTTTAACTGATACAGGCAAGCTAAAGTATTGCAAGGTAGTGCCATGAGGAAAGGATGTGGCATTCCTCTGCTTTCTGTGCAGTCACATGAGGAATCCAAAATTCTGGATATTTATGCTAAAACCTGACAAAATGTAATCCATGATAAATGAAAACAAGCATTAACCTTACTTTAAAAAGCCTTTAAAACCTAGTGTTTGTTAGGCTTTTCTAGCCAAAAATGTTGTCAATGTAGACACTCCCAAGAATTTAGTCCTTCCTTTCCATTTGCAAATAAAACTGTGCACAAAGGATTTGAGAAAGCATGAATATTTATATCTAAACTCATATCTGACCTCTCCCTGCCCACACAGTCCAAGTATGTGAGGTTGGAAATAAGAGGCATGCAGGTAACAAATTCAGCTTTCAACTGGTACAAAATACACATGTACAAGTCTGGCTCTAGCTTTTGAGTACAAAAGAACAAGTGTGTTGCTTTTGTTGTCAACTGCAGTACACCTGCCTCTCCTTTTTATGGAGTCTTCTGGAGGTGAAAGGAAATTGGCTTTAAATCACTCTGGATGATGCACGGATCCTACAAAGTATCACCCTCAAGAAACAGAAGCAAACTCTTTTGAAAAGCCAGAGGACCCAAGCGCCAAAGACTAGAATTACTGAATAACCTGAACTAAAATGTGGACTCTTTACTAAACTAAAATGTGGGCTCTACTGTTTTGCAGGGTCGTTGGAGCACAGCACTAAACCCAGGTGATATCTGCAGATTGCTTTGTGCTCTAATTGCTCCCTGCACCCGTTGATGTCTCCTTCCCATCCACAGCTCTTCCTTTGTTGTCACATGGCTTTTTCTGAGTGTCCTTCATCTCGCTGCATTTTGCTTGGTATCTGCTCTCTTATTTCTCCTGCCATTAACCTGAATCCAGCCTCTGATGCCCAATATCTCTTGAATTTCAAGCTCTCTCCAGAGCCTTTCCCAGTGCTTGACTTTTTTTCAACTGTGCACATTTTCTTCAGATCAAAGACTAAAATTGAAAAAGGAAAGATGTTCTAAGCATCACTTATGCTGATGTTATGCCTAGTGAGCTCTTTGATAGCCTGTGCCACTAAAAGCTGAGCCTTAAGGTATGACTCTGCCTTTAAGGCTAGAAGGAACTACAGGATTTTCTGGCCCAAGATACTGTATCAAATTGGCCTTTTATTTGCCACACATGCTAGAGACTGAAATCATTATTGAACTGTTAAGTGAACAGGCTGGTTGCTTACAGATCAGGTAACCAGTTTTATTCCTCTTCTCATGGTCATCAACCCTGATTACATTTGAACTATTTTTTATGGCATGGGGTTTTGTCATCAACCAAAAAAATGCCTTTAGCCTGATGGTTGTGTGAAACAGTTGGAAACTGGCATCCACCTGAATGCTAAGGATGAAAAGACCATAGACATAGAGATAAGATTGCATATAGATTGCTGATAAGATTGCAATAACTCCTGATTTGACTTGACATGGTTTTTGAAAGCTTGGCAGTACCATTAATCCATTTTAACAATTAGCTTCTTCCTATCATAAGAAAGTGAAGCAAATCTATTTTTAACATAGTCTAATTTACTAGGCCACTTTTGTAATATTTATATGATCCTAAAATAAAGATTTCCCATGTTGGATATTGCCAGAAACATCTGTCAAATTACTTGTTATTCTCCTTTGGTCCAGAGGACTTATTTTAATATTAACGTGCTTTATATTATGGATCCACCCAGAGGCCTTAGCCAGAATCTAGGACTTTAAGAACTATAAAAATAACTGTAAAGACATGGTACCACACATCAGACAAAATCTGTTCTGCCCTTTGCAGATGAGACGTATCCCATCTGGCTTCCTGTAAAGGGGACAGGCATACATGTTTTGAACAAGCTGAAGAAGGCAAGAAGCTTTCAGTGTGAACAGCCTGCTGAAAATGCCAGAATTTGATGAGGCGAGACAGCAGCCAAAACGGCATTATTCCTCATTTCCTTCTAGTCTGCAGGAGATATGTAGATACCCACAGATGCACACATGCACATGCATGTACAGAAGCATATATATATATGTGTGTTTTTATGTATATATATATCACAAGCAGTCTAATAGAATCATAGAATGGCTTGGGTTGGAAGGGACCTTAGAGATCATCTAGTCCTAATCTCACTGTCATGGGCAGGGATGCCACCCACAAGAAGATGTTACTCAGGGCCCCGTCCAAATTGATCTTGAGCATCCTGCCAGGGATGGAACATCCAGAGCTTCTCTGGGCAACCTGTCCCAGCGCCTCTGAGTAAAAAATTTCTTCCTAACACCTAATCTCTTGGTTTTTAGTTTAAAACCATTACCCTATGTTCTTTCAGTATCTGCCCATGTAAAAAGTTAGTCCCTCTTTTTTATAAAGCCCCTTTAAGTACTGGAAGAATCCAATGAGGTCTCCCCAGAGCATTCTCTTCTCCAGACT
>VZUA01033077.1:0-13168 GCA_013401035.1 Horornis vulcanius | reverse complement strand
ATTCAATTGCAGTGAGCTATAAAGCATTTCACATGATAGTTATTGTTAAGCCTTCATTTGGTTGTGGTGTGGTGACTGAACTGTTGATCTCACAGGAACTATCAGGACAGTAGCTAGAGTACAAAGGCCCAGAAGCTGTCCTGGGATAGAAAGATGAGAGAGGGATTCAGCAAAACCTCCTAACTGGCTGCATGTTGGACTGCAGCTTTCTTTGTGTAATTGAGGGCTCAGCCTGCAGCAGCCCTGAACACACTAAACCCGAATGAAGAACACTGAAATATGGCAGTGCTGGAGAAGCAGGGCATTTCCCCAGGAGAGAAAAAAAAAAAAAAGAGACCACTTCTGCTGCTTATAACTGCCGAAGTTACCTGAAATTACTTGCAGCAGGTTTCAGGTAATGCTTATCTCCAGGACCAGGGCTAGAGAAATACAAGTTGCTTTACATGTAGGTCTTGTGGAAACAGTATTTACTGAACCACTTGAGGTGGTGGAGAGGGAGATTGTGTGCTTTAAAGCTTGGAGTTAGACCAGGTTTAAACCTGTGTTTTGGGTATCACATTTGCCCTCCGCCAATGGCCTCAGAGTAACTCTGCAACCATCCACAAATCAATGACTTCTGTCATTTTGGGTCTACCTAGCAGCCTTTGTTCCATGTGTAGATTGTGGCCCTGGCACTGAAGCTACCAAGGTAGCTTTGACTTTTCTTGTGGTGTTTGTTAACTTTTTCCCTTCCCTGTATCTGTGCTCATCAGCTATGCAGCTGTTATTTGGGATGCCCAGGAAGGACAGTCTCCACTTTACAGGAGTCAAGCGGGCTGCCTGTTCTGCCATGTTCAGGAACACCCTTTGCCAAAAGCCTGGCAAAGTTCTGACTAGTTATAACTAGTTCTTGTCATTCTGTATGCAAAATGTACAGAGTGTATTCTCTCTTCACTCAAACCCTGCTTTGCTCTGCTGTGAAACTGTCGGGACATGCTCAGGAAGGTACAAAGTTAAATATTGAGGCAGGATTTACATTTGTCTTCAGAAGCAAACTGGGCTGCTACGTTCCCACCAGAACTGGTGTAAACATTTGAAGAAAGGCCAGTAAGAGCACTGTGTGTTGCTCATTGGCCATAGCTGGATCTACATGAGGATGAGGCACAAATCATCACAGATATCATTGAGCATCATGCGTATCACAGAGCATGCATGACAAGATGAGGCATCACAGATATTCATGAGCTTCCTGTTGCCTTGGGCTAGGTAAGCCTGTAAATGTTGGCCTGAACTTCTGAGTTATTACAGTATAAGTAGTGTGTTAAAGGAAATAACTCTTATCTCTTCTTGGTAGCTATGGAGGAATGCTGAGCGCTTACCTGAGGATGAAATACCCAAATGTTGTGGCTGGAGCATTAGCTGCCAGTGCTCCTCTGCTGTCTGTTGCTGGGCTTGGAGACCCAGCCCAGTTCTTCAGAGATGTCACAGCAGTAAGTAATATCTCTTTTCAGGAGCAGTATTTTCTTCCTTTAGGAATGCTGCTTCTTTTTTCTTTTCCAGGTGTCTAAATAGATATGTCTTCATAGCATCACTGCTAAGCAGGGAGTGCAATTAAATGGCAACCTGCAAGGAAAAGCAGTAGCTGCAGGATGGCTGAGTGCTGCCTTAGCTGGGGCAGCTCAAGGTTCAAAGGTGCTGCTCCAAACAGTACAACTCCAGGCCAGTACCTTTAGTACCACTAAGAATTGATTTTCCCATTTCTAGTGGCTTGACCATATTACAGCCTGAAATTTTTCCCTTGTGCTTGGCGGAACCCCTTTTGGGTAATTTATTTTTCAAATCCTCTCCCAAAATGCTGTATTGGTACCAATGATTCACAGCATCTCATTAGTCCAAGATGATTAGATTTCAGTGAAGAAATTGGAAATCTTAATTTCATAATTAAAAATGTGAAACGTGTCCTGGGATCACTTAAACTAAAATTAAATGTGGCTTTTACAGTTTAAGGCCATGAAAAGTTGATGTTAGAAGTGATTTATATTTATCTTACAAGGAAAAAAATGTACTACCTGTTTATACTGACATCTTGTGATGGTTCTGTTCTGTCTCTTTTTTGACAGGAATTTCTAGATCTGGATGACACAGGTGGCTTTGTATGAACTACCTTTGTTGTCCCTCAGGGCTGATGTCTGTGCCTGGTGCAGGAGCCAATGAGCATGCAGAGCTCAGACCTTTCATGCTTTTCTGCCCAGAACTAGTGCTAGGCTATAATTCATTAAGCTGGCACCTCTCTTTGGGGAGTTTGCAGGCTTTTATGTAAGTTACAACAAAGAAGTTACACAGAACTTGCTCACTGGTCAACTTAACCAGTGTTTTCCTGCACATGCTCCAGTCAGTGCCTGGCTCACCATATGAGGATGGTCTGACATTAGCATGTGAGATGTCTCGGGTGATTTTTACCTTGCTGCTTAGTCTTAGGCTACCTTTAGCAACCTTAGCATTCTTCTCCCCCATCCCTCTAGTCTGGAGGTGATTCATCTTTGTTGACGTATTCTTGTCATTCTTGTGTCACTTTGCTGTTATTCTCCACTTCAAAGACCACACCTGTGTATGTAATTTCTGGTCTCCTTGTTCTTATTTATATGCATGAAAAACTTGTTTCTGTGCAGACTTACACAACAGATAGCTTTACCAATGAGTATAAAGAAGATACTGTTATATGAAAATAAACCCATTTGAAACCACTAAGTGCATGAAAGAATAATGGACAACTNTAATTAGAAGTAACACTCACTTTCCAAGAGGAAACTGTGCAAAAGGTTGATTTCCTCTTTAATACCATTTTGTGTGGAAAAATTCACAGTGCCAGAAGTTTATGTCCAAAAAGGAGACAGAGGAGCCCTGTAATTTTATTTGAATAAAGGAAGAGGCCATGGGGCATTTCCCATGGGGTCTTTCAAATGGTTGGGGGACGCAGCCCCCTTTTTATCCTAATTTCCTGGATGCATCACCCTCTTCCTTTCCTTGTTGGCTGAGATACTTGGAAGGTACAGACTTCCCAAATCACCTACTCTATGTCCCCCTCTGCTGTNTAACATGGCCTTGGCTGAGCAACAGTCAATGTCAATTAGTAACATTTTCTAGAACTGATGATAGTTTCTTCTGTTGCTTCTCTGTCTCTTAAGTCCCTGGTCCTATCTACAAGCAGATTCACAGTCTGTTTGTAAGGACACATTCATCTTATTCCTTTCAGTTTAGTCAACTAACAGGCCCTGCAGTGGGAATTCTTAATTTCCTCTCAGCATCACTGTCTTGCATCAGTTGTGAATATGCTGTGAGTCATTACACACCCTCAAACTTAGGGCTTTAACCTTTCCACTTGAAAAAACTTTCCAAATAATTTAAAAATCTCTTTTCTCTGCAGCAGTAAGGCAAGCTCTGGGCTGAAATCTGAATTGTTCTTGCTGAGAACACTTGTGAGAGCTGTTAATCCCAATGAAGGCACATGAAATAGCTGAAGTTCTTACTGCTTCTGTTAGGTTGAACTATATCTGGTCTGTAAGGGTCTGGGGATGAACTTAAAAAGGTCCTCATGCCAGGCAGTGCTTGGCAGCAGCCCAGCAGTGCCTAGAAGCAAGCTCAGTCACCACAGCAGCCAGACCAGGCCTGCTCCTCTGTCCCAAGCCAAACTATCCCCACACTCCAGTTAGAGCCATTAGTAGGTGAAGATCCATGAGCACATCCAGAAGGATATTTGGAACTCCTAAAGGGATGCCCAGGTAAACTGTGGAAAACCTCACATGATTTCTTTAAACATAATTATCAGACAAAGGTAGAATTGGGAAGAAAAGAAAGGTCCCAAATCTATTTTTTAGTTGAGGGTGGGTCTTTATAAGAAAAATGCCTAGCTAATGATTTGTGGCCACTTACCTTGCTCTAGTAGGGTAAAAGAGACCTCTGAAGAGCCCTAATAATTCTTGTTACAAAACACTGGTTGCCAGCAGATCTAAATCTGCCCTACAACTTGAGAGAGGAGATGGAGCTTGAGTTTCTAGGGCCTTCAGTCACAGAAACAACTTGGTCCACCATAATAAACCACAGCTCTTCAAAACCTAACTTAAAATGCTTTTTCAGGTGCAGGAATGGTTTTCTCAAGAAAAAGGACATGGTAATTTGGCAGGCCACTAGCAGGCATAAGAAGAACAGCACATCTTGGTCTTGAAGTCCCAATGCATAACTGACTTCTCCTATGGCTCCTTCTCACTAAGTGCAGTTTCAAGGACTCTGCTCTGTATTTAAAAGCAACAAAACCCTTATGACACTTGCAGCCTGCCCCCCTCTCTGAGCATGCTGCTTCGTGTTCATCCTGATGTTCCATGAAGGGCAGAGTGTTCTATCTGACGTCTCATCCCAGCCAGACCTGGTGACACAGCTGCTGCTTGGCCTGAGCTGTGCAGAGTGTTGGCTCCTGCAGAGACATGCTGACTCTCCGAAGGAAAAGGCAGAAGCACTGGTGTCATTCCTCCTGGAAATGCAAATGAGGTGCTCACCAGTGGGCCAATAACCCCTGTCATCTTCTGGTCCTCCTGGCAGTTCTTTCCGTTGGAGCCTCTTCGAGTATCTCCTGTGAGAAACCATCATCTCATATCTTTTCTGTTCCTTCAGGATTTTCAGAAGTCCAGCCTAGGCTGTGTCACAGCTGTCCGTAAAGCCTTCCAGCAAATCAAGGACCTGTGCCTGAGTGGAGGTAAGAAGGGAGCCCTGCAGATGGCTCCCAAGGGCAGCTAGCATTCCCAGCCCCAGGGGAAAAAAAGCTGATACAGCTTTACCTCAGCTAGTTGTTCAGATAAATCAGTGCAGATGCCCACATGGCTTCCTCTTTCTGCTTGCAAAATTGATTTTTTCTTTTATTAACACTTTTAATTAGCATTAAAATTGGTAACCAACACTGAAACATAAGTAGCTCTGTGGAGCTTTGCACAGTGTTAATGAAACCATTTTTTCTGTACCAAAATGCAAAACCACTTGCAGGTGAAAACCACTTGCATACTATTTTATGCTAGTAAAGCCACATGTTTCACCAGATACTTGTCCTCAATATCCACACCATGAAGAACTGTTCTGGTGGGTATGACAGCTGTCCAGCTCGCTGGACAGATCTGAGAAATATGTGGAGGGCAGTCAAGGTCCTGAAGCAATGATTCAAGTCCCTTCCATCTCCAGTCTTGGACAGTTAGGACAGACTAGTGAAGACCTCTGCAATGGCTCCTAAGTAGTCTGGACCAGATGCCATGGTCTGATGCAGCATCTCCTGGAAGCTGTGTGTGGTGTTGGGACAGATGTAGTAACTTCTGGGTCTGTCCTGAGCCTTGGTCTGTGATGCTGCATGTCAGGAGCTGTGTGCTTCCCAGCTGCTGCTGGTCCTGGAACTACCAGAGGAGCCCAGGAATAAAAATGCCATTTTAGCTTTGGGTCACAGCATGAAGAATGTTACTGTTCTCTAGTCAAGCTCTCCCAGCTCTGCCTGAGGCCATACTTCCTGCAGCTGGGGGTAAAGTGGTTACATTGTCCTGGTTTAGGACAAATTAGGGGAAAATTTCCACAAGGAGTCCCCTCGGGAACAAACCTCCACCACCCCTTCCCCCCAACCCCGGGTTCAGGAAGGAATTCCTTGGAGGAAAAGTGGAAAAAACTTGTTTATTAACAAACAACAACAACAACAACAACAAAAAAAAAAACCACTCCCCAACACAGGGAAGAAAACCAGCCCCAGATGATACTCAGGCAGTTGTTGTGAGGGGAGGGTGCCGAGCTTCTCCTGCAGGCTCACGTTCCCAGGTCAGGTCCAGAGCCGGTCCAATGATCTTCAGGAATGGGGGAGAAAGAAAGAAAGGAAGAGAAAAGAAAAAAAACGCAGAAAAAATGGCAGCAAGTAGCCAGCAAAAGCAAAAGCTGAAAGCAGCAGCAGCAAAAGCCAGCAGCAGCAGCCAAAGCAGTGGCCGAAAGTGAGAGGGCACAGCAGCAGCAGCCCACAGAGAGGGAGGGAGCAAGGGCGCAGCCGCTAGACACAACAAAACTCCAAAGCTGCACGATTTGGGATACAAGGCACCGTCACCCCAGGACACACATTTAAGACTTAGGCCCTCAAGTGTGTATCCAGAGTCAGGTCCCAGGCCGTAGGTTTCCAAGCAAAAGCAGCCATGCTCTAGAGGCCAGCTATAGAGCAGGATGTGGACAGGAACTGTTCGCAAAAAATGTGAAGGATGAAAATGAGGGGGAGCAGCTTTCCACAGCAGAAAAGCAAAGGTGTATGGATACATCTTGAAGGAATGTCTTCAAAGATGAATTTCTTGACTCCAGCTGACCTCTGCACCTCTGCATGCTACTGATGTTTGAAGGCATGTCTTGGGAGTCCCTTGTGAAGACTGTTCTCATTTGGCAGTTCTTACTGCAGATGCACCCTCCTCCCAAGAAGCTTTTTTTTTTTTTTTTGGGTGGGGGGGAGCAGGGGATGGTGGTATTTGTTTTTATGGAGTTGGGTTGTTTTCTTTTTAAAACAATTTCATTGTTTTTTGTCCCCTGCCAGTTTTTCCAGGTTTTGAATCTCACTGGGTCCTATATGCTCTACCCTGCTCTTCTGCATGAGAGCTTGCCTGGGGAGCCTGCTCTGCCGGACACAGCAGCCCTGCCAAGGAAAGGGTCTGCAGGCATGAGCAGGAGCAGCCATCAGGGCACTAGTGAGGACAGGCTGTACCAAGCTGCTCTGCTACTGTTTCAGCTGAGACCAGTTCTGTTCTAGCAGGTGCTGATTCCTCCAGGCTCCCCATGGAGGTATTAGTGGCTCCATGAGGGGTAGAGCAGGGGCTATGGGCCACATGAAGTTGTGGCACAGGGAGGCTGCGCCTGAACGTTCCATTCACATGTGTAAATTCAGATGTAATGTGTCCTTTCCACTAAAAACCTCATCTTGCATTACAGCATCTTCTTGCTCCTGAGTGAAACAAGATACTGAAGCTTGTGTTACTTTCCTCTGCTGAAGTCTGTGTCTTTTATTTTCCTTTCTTTTGCAGCTTATGATGAGATCAGCAGCAAAATGGCCACATGCAATAAGATCTCTAACAAGGCGGATGTTTACCAGCTGTTTGGGTTTGCTAGAAATGCCTTCACCATGATGGCCATGATGGACTATCCATACAAAACCAACTTCATGGGTGACCTCCCTGCCAACCCAGTGAAGGTGAGGACATTGGTGTGAGTGGGTGACTGGAGTTTAGGACACTCTCAGGCAGACATCTCTAGTGATGGTCACTGTCAGGGTCTGCAAGCATATGCGGGGACCTGATGGTTTGTTTCAGGGATCTCAAAGTGCAAAAGAGACAGCGAAGGGACAACTCAGTTTGCTTAACCAGAAATACACCTTTGTTTAGTGCCACCAAATGCGATAGTGGGGAGAGAAATAAGGAATAGTAAGAAAGAGAGAAAAGAGGGGGAAGGGGATTATAGCTACCAACGTGGAGAGCCGAGTCCTCGAGGCTGAAGATGCCTATAGACGTGGTGTTCTCCAGTGGGGTGATCACAAAAGTGAGTGAGGGTCTCCAGAGTTTTATAGGTTGTACCAAAGCGAGGGGCACTGAGTCAAGGTGAGAAACAAAGCAAGGGGTACTGGGCCAAGGGAGGAACCGAAACGAGCGGCACTGGGCCAAGGCAGGAACCACCTGTGTCGAGAGCTCGTTGTTCAGGGACATTGCGAACCGTACCTGGCCCCTGAGGCAGGACCAGGCCTGTCTGGGCAGTCCGGGCAAGCAGGCTTGGTTCAGTCCACCATAGCCAGTCCATCCATTGTTCTCGTGTGGGTTCCCATAGGAACCAGTTCCTCGGTCCAGCGAACACACCTGCAGGCAGGAGTAAACAGTAGCCTCCCCTTTCAGCTAGCCCCGAAACTCTGGTGTAGGATTTTAAGGTCTCAGTCCCAGTCCTTGGGGGTCTCAGTCTCAGTCCTTGACGACAGTCGTGAGGCAATTGACATTTCCAGACAGACTCTGACAGTCACAGGGCAGTAGTTGTAGATGTTGCAGCCCTTCCAGACTTCCCTGCTTTTGAAAGGTACAAGCTTTGATCCCAGATCACCAGAGGTTGTTGCAGTTCTTGGTGTCTTCTGGTGTGTTGTCAAGCCCATGGGACTTCATTTGCTTCTGGCTGCGTGGCATTTAGGGTTCTAGTCCTACCTAGAGTGCACTGTACAAGAAGTCACACAAGCTCTCCTGCACTGGAACTCTGGATATGCTGTCTCTGGCTCCACCCAGTTTCCTTCTAGGATGTGTGTAATCATTGCTAAAATGGAAATAATTATTCTGCACATTACCCCCACTCCCTGAAAAGGGCATTAGAATATTCTGTTTGTAGGAGGAACTGTTGTGTTATTACTGTGGTCCCTCCACAGCTCCCTAACTTTGGGAAGGATCTGTCTGCTCTTGTCATGTCTCCTTCCTTCTATGTATTTTGTTGCTACAGGGGAGGAAGCTACAAACTTCAAGATCTGTTGCATTAGGCCTTTGGAAAGCCACTGAACCATAAAATATGTAAATGATAATTTTAATCAATCTTCTTGCTTAGCCCTTCCACAAAGCAACTGGTAACTGTTCTGTCTGCCATTTGCCTGTAATGTGTCTCACCCAGGTTGGCTGTGACCAAATTACTGCCCACAAAGACCCAATTGAAGGCTTGGCTGCTCTTGTTGGTGAGTTAATATTATCCATTTGATCTTTTATGTTCTAGAAATGCCTATCAGTTGACTTGGCAGGTTGCTGTGTCAGAGGAGCTGGTATGACTGATCTCCCTCTGGGACATTTTGCCCCTTGTTGATTTTGTTGAGATGTCTCACAGTGGCCCATAGCTCCATTCTCTCACCTTTCCCAACTTATTCTAGTCATGTTTCTCAGGCATTGCAACCCTATAACCCATTGTCTGTCCATGAGATGTGGACTTCTAAAATACTTAGTTGTTTTCTAGAAGTTTACCCATATTCTGGCTCCAGCAGTTGCGGGCTCAGTGCACATTCACTGAAGGAAGTTTTCTGGTCTCCTTGTTGAGGACAAGTCCTGTGGTCTTAATCCAGGGGCAAGGCAATCTTAAATACATGTATACACATACACATTTATCTCTGTGAGTACTTACTTTGTCAGCCAGAAGTGTTTGTAAGGAAATTATTAATAGAGAGAATCTGAAGAACTCTTGAAGAGTTTCTCATAAAATCTCTCAAGTTGCTTATTAAAAATGAGTTCTACCTTGGTCATTATTCAGGAAAACAGGTTCTGAATGACATTAAAAAAATTAAGGAATTCTTACAGGTTTAATGCAATTTAGTACAATTGGGAGCTATTTTTTTTCCCAAATTATGTATGTGCTCCAAGTCAGAAAGGTACCAATCCTAAATCACTGCTAAAAATGTTGGCTGGCAACTAGAAGTGTTGTTAAAACGCTAATGTCTTGGCAGTGTCAGATCTACTGGATATATTCACATGCTACTTCTTTTGTGAGGACTGGGAGTCTTATTTCTTTGAGATGAATAAGCCATGGGTGGATTTCTTCCTCACAGTTGCAGGGGAGGACCTCATGCCTCTCCCTGTCTCCCCAGATGCATTCATTTGGTGGAGTTTAATCATACAAGAAGAATGATCCACCAGAACTTCAGGCAGGGGACTGGCTTTTCTCTGTACTTGCTCCTCTGTGTCATATAGGAAAACACTGTGTTTTTTTCTACATGTGCTGCATCAGTCCACCTCCTGCCAGGCAGAGCATAGTGCCATGGGCTGTGATACTGAACTGGCAACAGGTGAATGAGGACAGTGTTGTCCACTGATTGCTTCCAGAGCAATAGTGCTCCATCTCCTTAATGTGAATCTGTGGAGGCTGTTAACCCAGTGTTAATATAAACACACTCCCCTATAGAGAAGATAGACAATAATATAAACACGTTCCCCTGGACAGAGAGCAGTCAAGCCAGACAGTATATAAATACAACTCCCTAAGGGAGAAACCCTGGCAGACAGCTCTCGCTCTTATGGTGAGGAAATGTGTTAATTAGTTATACCTTATTGGTTCTTTCCCTACTTCCTCCTTTTTACCTCAGCAGATTGGCCGTTTTCAGTCCTTCCCCTGATTGGTTCATTTCTTAATCCTCCACCCAGTTGGCTCAGATGTTCTATCCTGACCCCTGCCTTCCCTATATAACCCTCTACTTTCCCTGGGCCTCTGGCACTTCAGCAATGGACTCCGAAGAAGAAGCTGAATAAAGCCTCCAGAACTACATATGAAGGCTCCATCTCTTCCTTCAGTGCCACCCCAAGAGCTGATTTCACTAAAGAGCTTGAAATCACTCAGCAGGCAGCAGAAGTGTCTATACCTCTGAGATGTCCTTCTAAGGACGCTTCTTCAGGAAGGACGCAGCACTCTGACCACCGCCTGCCACGACATGAATCCATTCCCTCACCTGCAGAGAACCGAACTAGCACTTACCCATCATATCATGTCTCAAGTGGTATTGCTATTTGCTTAGTTTGTGATAAATGAAACTAGTCCCAACATCTGTTTGAACATCATACATCATACAGCCACATTTTTGATCCACATTTAGCAATCAGAGCCACAAAACAAACTGAATAAAATACCAGAACAGCATGGCTTAGAAGGAGTTTTCTTCAGAAATCAGAGGGGTAAGCTGAGCAAGATGGCACAGGGACCTGCTGAACCTGGCATAGCTGAAGCCCGGCCTGCTATCCAGGCTTTTAACCCATTTAAAAGGAAATTGTCTAAACAGGACAATATTACATTCAACTGGGGGCAATAGCCAAGTTTGTGTCATCTGGGGGAATTTGTCAGCCCCATGTAAAAGGTTTGCCATAAAGCTGGATTGTAACCTTGTGCAGTTCCAGGCTCTGTGAGTTCTGTCCCATCCTTGCACACTTCACTCAAGCTTTGGCATGGTTTTGGCCATGAAGTTCATGTGGGAGGTGGTGGGTGAGACAGCAGTTACTGAGTGATTTTGTGCTGTGTTCCCACCTGGCAGGGTTGTTCTACAACTCCTCTGGCTTGGTCCAGTGTTATGACATATACCAGCTGTACCAGTCCTGTGCTGACCCCACAGGCTGTGGCATAGGCTCAGATGCAGAGGCTTGGGATTACCAGGTAAGGAGTTGGAACCCCCAACAGGTTTCAGCTGCTGTCCTGGGGATGCCCCTGCCCCATGACAGCTCTTGTGCTTCTCTTAGGTTTGCACAGAGATCAACTTAACATTTAACAGTAACAATGTGACAGACATGTTCCCTGAGATGCCCTTCACAGAGGCGATGCGTGAGCAGTACTGTTGGAACAAGTGGCGTGTGAAGCCGCGAGCACGCTGGCTGCAGACAAACTTTTGGGGAGAAGGTGAGTTGTGCTGATTGCTTGTCCCTTTGTGTTACCCTGTAGCTTTCTCCTTGCTTCCCTCTGTCCAGCTGAGCCCCATGAGGACAGGCACAGCACACTAATGAGTCCTGGCAGAAAATCACAGCCTTGTGCTGACTTGAGCCAAACAGACGGTTTCCTGTATCTTTGGGACAGAAGGGGAAAACATAAAAACTACCAATAATTTGTTCAATTCTTGGATGTTTTCTGTTCTTGGCCATGTTTGCTGCAGTAGCCAAACACATTTGGGTAACTGGGCAGGAAGAAGACAACTCAATTATGAACTCTCTGAATTTCAGACCTGAAAAGTGCAAGCAACATCATTTTTTCAAATGGAGACTTGGACCCATGGGCTGGAGGTGGGGTAAGCATATGCACTTCCGTATCCTGAGCACAGAGCAGCCTTTGTAGGTGACATACTGCCCTCCCTTTCAGAACAGCACTGGCAATTCAGTTTTAACCTGGGTTTCTGTGAGCAGCTGTTCAATGGTGAACCACTGAGGAATTGTGACACTGATGACAGACATACTGAGTAGTGTCCATCAGCCAGGAATACAGATGGAACAAATGTGGCTTCACTAGTGCAGACACAAGCAGGACCTTCCTTAGCCCACACCTAGGGTCTGAACCACAACCTGGTGTGTTTCTCTGTTCACACATGGTCTCAGTGCTGCTGGCCATGTGCTCCTGGCTCTCTCCAGTCCCAGAACTTGGTGAGACTAGGTGGGTGCTATGAGAAGTGACTTGAACCAGGACATATTTTGGCTTAGATTTAACAAAACTTCAGAGTGCTGTCAGTGTCCAGTCTAAAATTTAAAAACAAAAATGACCCAGGACTGGATTTTGAGTTAGTTGAGGTCCTGATTAAATACAGAAGCTTGGTGTTTTAGACTGGCTTGAAATCCCAGGAGAAGCAGGCTGCTTAGGGTGCATGGGCCCAAAGGAGAACTAACTTCCACCTGCCTGTGCTGGAATCAGCTGAAAGTTCTCACCTTGTGGAAAACATCCCCGGCATTTGGGACAAGTGATCTAGTTCATTCAGACTGTTAGCAGTGGATAACAGCCATACCAAGGATGTCTTCCCATGCTTTCCCTCAGTCTTCCCCAGATCATGTTCCAGTTTTCAGAACTCATGTGCAGTTCTTCCCAGTAACTTGGTGAGAATTGGTCTTTGCTCCTTCTCCTCCCAGATAAACAGCAGCCTCAGCCCTTCACTGATTGCACTTACCATTAAAGGAGGTGCCCATCACCTTGATCTCCGGTAAGTACCGAACTCTCCTTTGGCTGGCAAAATTCTGATGACCTGGGTATTTGAGCTCAGCAAGCCACAGCCCAAACAGCCAGGAGATATTTTAGAATCACAGAGTTGTTGGGGTTGGAAATGACCTTTAAGATCATTAAGTTCAACCATCAACCCAACCACACCACCACATTCACCACTAAACCATGTCCCCAACTGCCACATCCACAAGATTTTTGAATGCTTCCAGGGATGGTGAATTCAACACTTCCTGGACAGTCTGTTCCAATACTTTACAAACCCTTCCGTGAAAGGATTTTCCCTATTATCCAGGGAAAGATCTTTTTATCTACAGATCTCCTGGTACAACTTGAGGCTGTTTCCTCTTGTCCTGTTCCTTGTTACCTGGGAGCAGAGCCTGACCCCCATCTAGCTACAGTCTCCCACCATGGAGTTGTAGAGAGCAAGATGGTCCCCCCCGAGCCTCCCTTTCTCCAGGCTGAGCCC
>VZUA01033073.1:0-14269 GCA_013401035.1 Horornis vulcanius | reverse complement strand
CGCGGCCCCCCACCAATCGCGGCCCGTGTTCTTACTGCTTCTCTCATCCTATTGGCTGTCTGCTCGAGCCGCCAGAGCGTTTCTCACTTCTGATTGGTTTATCCCGGCGAGGGCGGGAAGGCGAGGTGCCGTGCGAGCAGGCGATTGGCTCGTTTCCCTGTCGCTCGCCCGTCGGGCGGTGCGCGGGAAGGGAGGGGGCGGCGCGGCGCAGGCGCCGCCGGCGCGGCTGACGGCAGAGGCGCGCGCGGCGGTGACGCGGGTGGCGGAGCCGCTGGAAGCGCCGCCCGGAGCCGGGAAGAGCTNGAGGTACTGCTGACCTCCTCTTGTCCTACAGAAACCTACACAGTTCGATGTTTAAACCTCAACACATAAAAGTGGGTAGGGAATGGGAAGCTGTGCAGACGGCGTAGGGATTCTCCCCTCTGACTGGCGTTAAAGCTTAGTCTGCTATTATAGTCCTGTGGGAGGTCTGTGTAGTTTGTAATTTGAAAGGAGATGCAGAGTTATGGGCATCTGAGGAGCTGACTGGCAAAGCGAGCTCATTCCTGTTTGCCAGGTTTGAGCCAACCAGCCAGCGGTGTAACCATTCAGTTTTCCAAGTCAGCAAGTGAGGTTTGTGGGGTTTTTTTCCTTCTTTTTGGTTGTTTTCTGGCTTTTTTTATTGTTGTTGTTGTTTGGTTTTTTGTGTATGACATTTCTTCTGGCCTCAGGAGCGTGCTGGTGCCCTGAGAAGCAGGCAAACATCACATCTCGTAGTGGCACCGAGCTGTTGTTAAATGGGTCCAGCTGTGAGGCTTGTGCCATTCCAAGCGGCTCAGAATGAACAAGGAAGGTCAGCATTCAGGCATGTTCAGTCGTGCACAGCTAAGGTGCATTTTCATAAAGTCTAGGTAGCTCAATATTTTTCATCCTCAAAAGGTGGAGGGTTTTTTTTTTCTTCTTTTCCAGTGCAGTGGCATCCTCTCTTACTGCTAGTTTTGTTTCTCATCAGAGTTCACCACCAGCTCATTAAACTGTTGAAAAACATAGCAAAAAGGGAAAAAAAAAGTATTTTTCTACCTTTAAGGGATCAGTTTGGTGCACGGGATGGTGTTGTGAGGGCAGATCCATGTGCCTGGGAGAGGAGCACGTGCCTTTCTGGCAGGAATGCGGCTTGATGGGAATTGCATTCCTGCCTTCCACTTCCTGTGACATACAGCTCACTTTCTTACAGGATGCTTTAGGGGATTCTTCTAAACAAGGAACTATGTTAATTAAAGCTAATCTGGTGTCTTGTTACTTAGTTTCTTTGTTTCTTTATTGCTTATATCCAAGGTATATACCCACTTGCACTCTGATGCTCTAAAACTGTACTGAACCCAATACTTCATAATTTTTCCTTGTCTTTCTGGAATTTCCAAAAGGCAGTATTGCTCACATCGTCTATCATGATGAAAAGTGTGGTGTTCCAGGTCTTACTGAATCCATAATGTAAAAAGCAATTATTGCTTTTATTACTGCCAGAAAAGTAGAAAGGAATGCTGGGGTTAAGCCCACTGTGCTTCGTTGTAATTGTAACTTCCTAGGCTTGGTATGTGAGAGAAATGATCTTATTTTCTTCCCTTTAAACACACCCCCAAAACCTTACAACTACATTATGTGAGGGCCAATGCTCACATGTCTCCAGAAGAACACGTATTCTCCTGGTAGGTTCACATCAGAGTGTAAATTGTAAGAGGTTGTGGTATCCATAATTAAAGTTTTCTAGTGGCCTCACATTCCAGTTAGGTCAATTTTGCCACCATGTGGAGGGGAAGCTCCCCACTCATCTACATCCTTAGCCATGCATTCTTTTCTCTGTTTTGTGTTGGCTCTAGTCTGGTAACATAAATGATTCAATGCTTGAACTTTTCCCCTTTGCTCTCTCTGAAATGTCCCACTTTTTTATTTGGGCATGTTAGTTTTTCACTTTTTATCAACTTGATTCACAATGCTACATGAATAGTAAACTGCCAGAATTAGGACAGAAGGGTGGGGCTTGTGGCTAAAAGGCAGGGAAGGAAAATAAAGATGTCCTTAGGGGAGGGAAGGTGTAATCTGACTTAAGCTGCGACAGGAAATTCCATCCATTTGTGTACATGCACACAGGTGGTCCTTTAATTTCCTGACACCTTGCTATTGTTTATGCCGGGTTAAGATTATAAAAGTGATTGAGAATTACATCCTGAGCCTGCATTGTTCAGTTTCTGCCTGGTGTGGTCAAACCTGGTGGCTTTATTATTTCTGGCTCCCTGTGTTTTCCCTTGTGAAATTAGGGGGAAACGCCCTCCTTGCGGCCCGGCCCCTCAGCCTTTCTGTGTGCAGCTGCAGCACAACTTCTCATCCTGAGTGAAGAAAACCCTTTGATACCTGTGGCCTCCTGGTTTCAGTTTATTGAAAGCCAACAAGAAGATGGGTTTTCAGTGAAAGCAGATTGTTCTTTTCTGCTCTCATACTTCAAGGCAGGTCTTGCAATGAAAATACTCTATTTCTTATCAAGATGTAGTGCAGGAGGAAGGCTGAGCAGCAGTGTTCATGAACTCTCCAGGGAATGAAACTCAGTAAGCTCTTGATAAAATGTCAGAAGACTTTATTTTGCAACTGATGTGGGATAAAAGAAGTTCTGGGCTCAATACAGAGAAATGCAAGTAAAAACAAGACTTGAAAGTGGAAGGTTCTTTGTCCTTTTCTGGCAAGGATGAGTAGTGTCTGAGGTTATATTGTACAGATGTTGAAAATCTTGATAGCATGTTTTCCCACTGTAATTCTGAAATTTATGCCTTCCCTTCCTGTTCTCAGCAAGATAGTGCTTAACCTCATCTTCTGAAAGGCAGAATTTTAAATCTGGTTAGAGTGAGAGACTACAAAACTGAGATCTGGTGTTTGCAAGTGACAGCTGGAGCAGAATATGGCATGCACTGGCTCCAGGAAGCCTGTTGTACCTGCCCCATTTATGGGCGAGGGGATTCTCTTATTATAACCTGATTTTGATTTCACCTGAAGAAACTGTCAGTGGTGTAAGCAAGTAACTTTTTTTCTCCTTTCTTAAAGATCTTGTGTCAGAAGCCTGCAGAAACATTGTTCAAGCGAATCAGCAAAAGCTGGTTTCAAAGATTTCATGGAAAAGAGCACTAACTAAATAAATGGGGGGGAGGGGAAATAGGAAACACCTGTGCAAGTGTTAGCAGCTTGTCTAACCTAGGCAGTGTAGCCTAGGTTCACAGCCAAACCTGCAACTCCAAGTTTTCCTCCAAAAGAGATTCGGGGTGTTGCAAAAGCTTTGTATATCCATATGAATCTTAAGTGCAGTCTGCTTCCTTTTTAAAGATCCTACTTTTTAAAATCCTCTGTCAAATATATGAATAGTGAGACCGTTGAATTTTCTGGATAAAATTAATATAAGTCTCTGAAGTTACATGTTGAAACAGGATGATCTACATTTGCAGTATTAGATAAAAATTCATATCAATTCCCTGGCTGATATAGGTTTTCATATTTTCTAGTACTATTTTCATCTACATTGTGGCTTCTAGGTTATCACTAGGTTCTAGGTTCTAGCACTTTTTTTTCTCAGTTTTAGTCAGGAAAACCAGAAAGAAAATCAGATTAGCACAATTCTTCTTAGAATTCATTGAAATTGAAAACTCTTGAAATTGTTGAATGTGGAGAAGAAGAGTTCAGTTGCTTTGATGTTGCATCAGGAAAGACCTGAAAGTGGAGGTGTTTGCTCAGCTCAGTTTTTGGCTTCTCTGTGGTCTTTGATCCCATCATACTGAAGGGGTTTCCTGCAGTCACTTGTTCTCCTCCTGACATCCTTTCTGGCATCTCTGGGTTTGCTGAAGGCCTCATACATTTTTACTCAACCTTAGGCACAATCTTGCAGAAGGCACCCTGATTTTCTTCACCCAGCAGATCTGATTGTGTTGTGTAACTGTAAGTCTCTTTTTCCAGTGTTGCCTGTTATAGGCACATCAGTATTAATTCCTTCAATTACAGCAATTTTAAAAACCCAACAGATGTGTATTTAGCTTTGCTGTCCTACTGTGTTAACACAGACAGGTCTGCTTTCCTCCTGTACCCATGATACTGAATTGTATTAGCGTAATTACCCAGAACAATTCCCCACCAACTGTCTCTTTTAATAAAGTCCATGTTTAAATTTGGAAGTTCTTCTTTTGGCTGTTTCTGAATATGATGCTGTCCAGTGTGCCCTATTATTGATGCTGTGGGTGCTTACTGGCATAGCTGAATATCTTGGCCATTGTATTTTTTCCCTGAAAATGTTCCTTGATGGTCATAAATTATTAAGGTCAGTTCAGACATTATTATGAAACTGATGCGCGTCCATTAAAACCTTGTTAAAAGGTGTTATCATATTTCTTTGCGTGTAATTAATTCAGGTTTGACTTACTGCTTCAGGGGAAGGTGAAATCATTGCTAAAGGATGTATTGGCAAAATTTTCTGTGTTTGAATTTTGTGAGCTGAATCAGTGTCTTTTTTGCCTGGTGAAAGATGGCAAGAATTTGCAGTTTGGGGATTAAAAGCCTTGGATTCTTCATGGACCAGGCATCAGCTTGGCCTGGTGAGATCTGGCAGTGGTATACACTTGCTTTTTTTTTCCTTTTCCTCAAAGATGGCACCAGTCAGTTGTTTGTTTCACCCAAAAACTGTCTTCTGCAGGATTTAGAACTTAAAGTGTGTGAATCCAATTTTTGAAGTGGAGGGTAGCAGGAAAGAATGGTTTCTGGTGTTTTCTGAATGCTTATATTTCCATATATCCCCACCTGGAAGAAAACAGTATCACAGTCAAGATTCCCTCTATTACCTGAGGACACAGAAGATTTGGACATCACTCAAAATCTCCAGAAGAGTAGAACAAATTGTGTTAAAATTCCTAGTCCCACTAGATGAAAAAGAATATTTTTCTAGTGATTGACACTAAGAAATATTATTAAATCTCTGACTGTTGCTGAAAACTCTTAGAGTTGGTTTTATTTATTGGTCCCTTGTAGGTCTCTGTTTAAGCTGTTTGAGTGCGTTATTCAGGAAATTGTACTTTAAACCTGTTTTGGACGTGTCTCTGGAAGTCTGCAGCTGTCTTATCAATGCAGAGAAAGTGCTTTCCATCAACTCTCAGATGAGGTGTCCAGAGTGAGATGTGCTTATTTAAAAGCACTTTTCTCCTTTTTTTAGTTTCAACCGATGTCTGAAGGTCACTGTGCCCCTGCAAGTTGCATCACCAAGTTTTTCTGCAAAGAAGTTTTAGGGAAAGTGGATTGTTGAGGAAAGAAGGTTGTCTGCTCCTCAGATCAGCACTTAACAAGCTTTTAACTTTAAAAATTTGACATTTTAACTCTCCTGGGATGCCAGGTTTTATTTAAAATTAATCTTTGCATTTAT
The DNA here is from genome assembly GCA_013401035.1 of Horornis vulcanius. Classification (NCBI taxonomy): domain Eukaryota; kingdom Metazoa; phylum Chordata; class Aves; order Passeriformes; family Scotocercidae; genus Horornis; species Horornis vulcanius. Next base: position 8,850 of record VZUA01033073.1, on the reverse strand, counting down.
TCTTTACTGTGCTTTAACTCTGAATAAGATTTAATCAATTTGAATAAATCAAGGCTTCCCTCCAGCTTTTGCATTGACACTGTTTTATAGTGTCAGTATTTTGCTGACAGATGCAGTCAAAACCAAGATTTATCTTTAAGTGACTGGAAGACTGAAAAAATACCAACAATGACGTTGATCTTTAAAGACAATATCCTGTGACAGTATTTAGATTTGGTCTGTCTTAGAGATTCCAAAATACTGCATGGCTAACTCTTGATGGGGCATCATTTATTGCTAACGCTTTTGCCTTCAATGCCCTGCAATGCAAAGCTCTATAAAGCTCTCCTTTGTGTGAGATAAAACACTGTCTCTGGCATGCAAGAGAAGGCTAGCTGACTCTAGAACTACTTGTTTAATGGTTGATTCATGGTGTGATAGATGTGTTTTAATTGGATTTCCTTAAAGGGAAGCTGTAGCTGGACATCCAGGCATTGTTTGCTGTGAACTATTCTCAGCCTGCACACCAGCAGTCAAAAAATGTCGTTCAGTTAATTTCAGTCTGAGCACTGTGGATATCTATCCAAGTTAGAGGAAAAGAAAAGCTCAAGCAGGGAAGTGTTTTAAAAGAAAAACACAAAGTGGTGCTTTTTTATCCAACAGGCAGAAAAGACAGGGTGATCTTAATTTACTTACTATGAAGCTTCACATTCCACAGCCTAATTGCTTTGCAATTGTATTGGCCATAACCCTTGAAAGGAACTTCCCTCCTCAGTGGCAGCAGAGGGTAGGGCTGGAAGAGGAGTAAAGCTTCAGTGGGTAATGCTACGCCTTTTTGAAAGGATGCTGTTTCTCATAAGAAAAAGAAGCCAAGCAGGCTACTGTGATAAATGATCTCAGATTTTTTGAGAAGTCTTAGCTGCTGGAAGTGAGTCAGCAACTGCTTAGTTAAATACGGAGTTGGTGATCTCAGAGGGATGTCTTAGTGTGGGGAGTGGACAGAAGTTGTGTAATGGTGTCTGTGAAAAGGCCTATCACAGGTTTTATGATAGTGATGAAAAAAATAGGATACTTGTCCAGATCCTTTATTCTGCTGTCACTTTTGGCTTTATTTGATAGGCTTGGATACTGGGGAGATACATATACAGTGTATGAAACATCTAATGGAAGTGAAAATTGAGATTGGCAGAGTTTTGCAACTTAATATATTAGTTCACAGTAAAAATAGTATAGCAATGATGAAAAAAACAGAAATTACGGTGAGGGGATTTTGTGCAGTGGAAGGAACCTTTTGCTTAAGAAATGGTTACTCATGTCCTAAACTAGCATAGAAAACTCATACTGAAAAAGATAATTCAGTGTCTTATTTGATGTTAGCTGGAAGTGCAGCCTTCTGAATGGGTGTTTCAAAAGCACCTCTAACTAATACTTTGTTCTTCCCTTAAATCACTTCTGTTGTCTGTGAGCTAAATCTGGCAGGGGTGACAATGTGAGGAATTCTTTGCGTGTGATCTTATATATGTTGCCATGTATGTCACAGAAGCTTTTAATAGTCGTGACCGTTTGTGCCATTTGATGTTATGGTGAAGACAAGCAAAGTGAAAATAGAGAACTTAGAAATTATTGTCTTGTCACAGACAGCCTGGTAAGTGGTGGTAAGTAACTCAAAGGATACTTCATGGAATACTTTCATCTTTTTTAAACACATCATCACTTCATATTTGGTATGTCTTGATTTTTACTTTATTTCTTATCCTATATTATTCATGGGCTTTTAAGGCCTGAATGTGGGACTTTAAATGAAGGTCCAATCCTTTGTAAGGACCTGTTTGCTCGTATAAGGATGAGGCTGAAGCTCTTTGTGGTGTGGGAGTTGGTAGTGCTAATGGCTTTCATGCTGCAGAGAGCTGACTGAGGTCTGCCTGTGAGCAAGGATCTGTTCTCATGGTGCAGCTGGGAGCTTTTGCTTGAATGCATATTCCAGCCTGTGCAGCAAGCTGTCCTCATGGTGCGCCTCTGCCCAGGGATGATGGCTGAGGTGTTAAACCACAGGCAGGGCTGCTTACAATAGGATCAGGTCATGTCAGCTGGGGCCCTCAGACTCCACTCTTGGGCTGTCTTAGGACCTTTCTTGCTGTAGCCATTTTCTGCTTTTCCCATTTTACAGGTCTCAGCTATCCCAAAGTTGTCATCTGGAGCTCAGCTTCAAGACAGCTTTCTTAGTCAAGCTGTGTTGGCTGTGACTAAATACAAATGAAATCTGCTCTGTGTTTTGGTACTAATTTCTTGTGTGCTTTTAAAAAAGTTTTACATAATTTGGCTTTGAATGAGAGATATCATTTCCTTTTTCTGTAGCCTGACACCTAAGGACAGTACAAGGAAAGGGAAATGGAAAACACCCCATCCTTTTCTTATTTCTAAGAAAGATAAATAAGATCTTTGGAAGTTCGAAGCCTAACTAAGAATCCATCTGCTTCTTTTTTGTTGCAGTATACATGAAGCTCATTATCTGAACCTGCTATGACTGACCCAGACGTCGTCACTGAGGTCCCAGCAGCTCTCAAACGCCTTGCCAAATATGTGGTGCGTGGCTTTTACGGCATCGAGCATGCTTTGGCTCTGGACATCCTCATCAGGAACCCGTGCGTGAAGGAGGAGGACATGTTGGAGCTCCTCAAGTTCGACAGGAAGCAGCTGAGGGCTGTCCTCAACACCCTCAAGGGTGACAAGTTCATCAAATGCAGGATGAGGGTCGAGACAGCTCCCGACGGCAAAACCACGCGCCATAACTATTACTTCATCAACTACCGCCTGCTTGTCAACGTGGTCAAGTACAAGCTGGACCACATGCGCCGCAGGATCGAGACCGACGAGAGGGACTCCACCAACCGCGCCTCTTTTAAATGCCCCATCTGCTTCAGCACTTTCACAGATTTGGAGGCCAACCAGCTGTTTGACCCCAGGACAGGTAAGGGTACAGCTAACAGAGTGCTCTTGCTGTCTCCTGTGCCTCTAAGTGCTGGACTTTAAGGCGACAGAGCCTTAGGGAAATTCTCTCTGAGTTTGGCCAGAGCTGGAAGGGACTGTTTCTGCAGGTGGTAAATGTTTGAGCAAAATACAAAAGTAGTGTATACAGACAAATAGCAACCTTGGTGACATGCTTTTGAGTGATGAGTAGTAGAGAAATGGAAGTGTTATTGAAGTCACACTCAAGAGTGAATAAGGCAATCTGTCCTTGTTGGAAGCTGATGGCTTTTCAATATAACCTGGCCTTGCCAGTAACTGTAAGACTTCCAGGTAGTTTGTAAGGAGGGTACATGTAGAGTTGATTTTAGTTGGTCATGCAAGAAGTGAGTTGTTACTGTTTAATATTCTCTAGCCTAGTGCATTACACTGCACAACCTTGTTTCCCGGTGCAAGGCAGTCTCACGAAAGTTAAAAGAAATTAATTACGGACTTGTCTGTGGCTGGGAGTAAACAAGATTCTTATTCATGTATAAGTCTCAGTGGAAGTGTGTGTCTGTCTCATGCATATGAAATGAGAGTCTTTCTTGGTTGTCATTGTCTTCTTTGTGCTTCTCTGCCAGGGAATAAAAGGAAGAACACCTGCACCTGATGAGATTCTGTTTTGCTAGTCTAATATGGGATTATTTTGGGGGGAAGACAGGGGGGTTAGATGTTAATTTACTTGTTAATCTTTTCCTTCTGAATTCTCTGTCCTGAATTTACTTTTTCAGAAAAGTAAGAGGACAGAAGTCAGGAGAGCTCTCGCATATGTTGAAGTATGATGTTTTGTGTCAGTTAACAAAATGAGAAACTGTAAATTTGACTGTTTAGCAAAACTGAAGCTTTTAATCTAGGGTTACTGATATTTAATCTGCCAAGTGCAAACACCCAAGAAATGTTCAACCTATCATTTTCCCTTTTTCCTGCCTCCAAAGTTAAAAAGCTGTGAAACTCCTTTTATTTGAGCAACCATGAAGATGTTACTTATTACTAGAGAAGCAGAATCCACTAAGTCAAGTAAGAGCTGTTGATGAAATTCACTGCAGCTTGCTGAGTAGTAATTGCTTCCTTGTGGAGCACCAAACCAGCAGCGCCAGCACAGAATTTCTGTGCTCACCACTGAGTGTAGAAACTCTACGTGCCCTCCACATTTAATGATTATCTGTGGTGGCTCCAGCTCTGTGTGTTGGGCTGAAGGGAAATGATGCTTTAGCAGGTTGCATTGGTAAGGAGAGAATAGAGAACCTGTGCAGAGAACACACACAGTGGGGAGTGTGAGACACTGATCCCAAGGGGATCTGTGGCGCTTAGCAAAGGCCTGTAGCCATTGCCTCCCAGCCTGTGTGGGCAGTGAGTTCTGAGAGCAAAGAACTGCCTGTCAAGGAGGTGCTGAAAATAATAATGCTGGGATTTGGCTTTGATACCAAGGCCTGTGTTCCAGGAACTGATAAGGTCAACCAAGGGTTTGCCTGCAATATAGACAGTGGCTGTGTCCACAGTGTGAAGTCATTCACTGGCACGTGGAGTGTTTTATGTTCTGATGGAGGAAAAGCCTGAGTGCTGTTTTCTCAGCAATTCCCAGGAGTTCTGTCAGTATTTGTGCAAATAACAAGATTGTCAGTTGCAAATAACAAGATTGTCAGTTTACCTCCACTTACTTTCAGTAAGAGCATACCTGCCTAGAATTTATGTATATTCTGTTTCTCTTGATATTATTTTTATGTCAATGATAGCTTAATCTATGTAGTGCACAATGATACTGTTGTATGTCTGCTTTATATTGCAGTGGAATGTGTTGTCTGCACGTTCCCTGCTGCTCTGGAATTCTGTATTAGAAAAGATCTGAGAGACCCCTGTATCTTTTGCAGAGGAAGCTCATGAGGTCAAGGCATGCAGAGAAACAAGGTTTATTAGACAGTGAAGAGCCATCCTTTTCAGAGAATGTCTTTAGCTCCTGTCAGTGCTAAAGATAAACCTCTCCCACTCATGGAAACTTGTGGCAGTACGAGTGCTGAAGGGTAGCTGAAAGCCACGTAGCTTCAGTCACAGCTGACCTGAGCTGCTCCTAGACTGCAGCTATGTTGATATAACTTTGTGAATTAAAAGGCCTGCAGGGCCAAAATCGGTTAATCCATGGGGCGGGTAGGACATGGAAGGCATCCTCTGCACCAGTGTGGACCAAGCTTCACTTAAATTAAAAGGTTTTTTGTTAAAAGATACCCTCTTTCACTGACTACCTTTTGTCCTTATCATTCAGAGATGGGTGTGATTTAGATGTCCTGTGTTTTCTTCTGCTTTGCTTCCCTCTTTCCTATCTACAACTCAAATGCAAACTCTGAGCAATTGTAGAATTGGAAGAGTTGCTCTTACCCTTCCTTATTAGCGAGGGTGAAGAGGTTTCCAGAACCACTGCATGACTGTGATTATTAACTGGAATTTGTGAATTAAGAGTGCTTATGAAGAGCCTGTTCATAATTTGGTTCTGTAGAACTCTTTAATTTTTACCACAGCATCTGTGTCTACCTCTTGGATTTGGCAGACCTTTAATTCTTATGGGTCAAGTAGCTCACTTTTGGCTCTGTTCTTTACTCCATCTCTGAATAATGTTGAAATAAACCAAAGTGTTTATTTTTTTCATCAGAAAATGTGATTATCGATGGTTTTAGAGGACAGACACAAGTCTGGTGGGAGAAAATAATTGATAATGAGAAGGGTGTGTTTCCAGGGCGTGTAGGTATAGATGTGCTTTGACTGCTGTTCAGTTAACTTGGAAAAAATGTTTTGAACAGAGTAATTTTAAATGTAGATTTTAAATAGTGTGTTACTTTGAGAATGTCTTCTCTCTGTTTTTAAAAGCATTATATATTTTTTTTCTACATCCCTTTTTCTGCATTAAATGTCTCAACCCAAAAAAGCTTCAAGGACTTTCTATGCTGTCAAAGGTTGAACAGCTCTTACCTGGTACTTCAAGGAAGTTCAAGGACAGGATGAGAGACAGTGAAAGTCAAGATGATGCCAAAAACTGGAGGTTTTTTGCTGCTTCAACTCACAAGGAGATCTTTTGAAAAGGGAAAAGAAATGCATGCTTTGTTGAAGGAGTTTCTTGGTTGTATGACCAGTGAGTGCCTGTTAACTCTGAGCATGGCATGCCCAGGTCAGGAGTTAGAGCCCCATCTGTTCTACATGAGGAGCTTGAACAGATCTCCAGCTGTCACACTTTCTCCTCAATGGTGTTTTTTACTGTTGCCTCCAAAGAAGCAGTATCAGTAACCTCTGGTTTTAGAGGCAAACAGGGTGAACATAGCATGATTTTATTGTGCAAAGGTTTGCAATGGAAACTTGTAGCAAACCTTAGAAGAACTTTCTGATTGAAGAGTTTGCCTGTTGATGGGAATTGGTGCAGACTGGGTTGTTACAGGCTGAGCAGCTGCTTTTGTCAGTGTTTTGTAATCTATGGGAGGGAAAACAATAATGATGATGAATGAAAGGTGTTACTTCTAACTTTGTTTTTCAGATAGGATGACTGGTAGTCTGAAAAATATAGTTGTTTTCCTGGAATATCCTATTATAAGCACTTGATCCTTGCCTTTCCCTTGTGCCATCATCTACTGTGTGACTGTACTCCGGTATTTCATTCTACACGTGAGCAATTTGGAGTTTGCAGCTCCTGCTGTGATGGAGCCTTATGCAGGTGGAAAGTTTCAGCTGTTCCCCTCAACAGGATAAGGGCTGTCTCTTGAGGCAGGGGGTGTACAAGGAAAGAGTTTAGTTGAGCCGTAAGAAAAGCCATCTGTGAGATGTGTGAAATGAGTAACACTGCTGAACTCGGTCTACTGCCAGAGCTGGGCAAATGGACACTGGTATAAGGGAGCACTGGGCTTTCCTGTTTTACCTAGAGATAGGATGTTGCATTCATCTCTTAAACCTATGGGAAGAACGTTCTTCACTCTGCTTTTAGTTGTAGAAACGGCAGAAATTTGGGTTCTGCAGGTGAATCCCTTGAATCGCAGATCAATCTAAACAACTTGATACCATTCTGTGGACTGGATGCTTGGAGAATTAAATCCGCCCACGTGCGTTCAGTGGAGTGCGGGGGAAGGACAGGAGGAGCTGCGTTCCTCACCCGGTAGAGGGCTCTGTCTTTTCTCTCTACAGATGGGCTTGGCTTGCTTAATCTATGGAATGTCACAACACTGGAAATTATGTTCATGGATGTGTGTTTCTGTAGCGTGATTAATTGGATCTGGCTGAAGAAGGTCTCTAATGTATCCTATTCTCGTACCCTAATCGTATTTGTAAATCTAGTGTAGTGTTGGAGTTCTGTCAAATTCAAGGTCAGTGTGAAAGAAAGTATGTGACTAGAAACTGCAAAAGGGAGAGTGAGGTGGAAGTGAAGGAGTGGCAGAAATGAGGTTCTGCAGTGCCTCACTCTGGTATTCAGCCCTGGATTCCCTTAGGTATTCTAAATACCAAACTGTATTAGGATACTCACCAGTGCAGCAAGTGAGTTTGATGTTAGAAAGTGTAAGGCCTAGATGAAGTAATTTTTCCACTGCTCTATTTCACCTTTGCAGTATAATTTTTACCCAGTCTTGTGTTTCTTTAACTTCTGTTACTGTGAAGAAAAATACTGATGTTACCAGTATGTTGTAATTACAGTTGGTCTCTCATGTCCATCTGTACCTTGTGTCCTCACCATAATATTCAGTTAGATAAGGTGTGAATAGTAGTGGAAAGAAAAGGATGGAAGACAGGTGGGTAATGTCAATCAGAAAGGTGATGCTTGTTGGAATGTTCTTAATCCCAATTGCAATCTCTGAAGCATTTTGTTGCTTTTGGAAATCACAGCAGTTAATTACTTGTCTGCTCTTCATCCTCCCACAGTTTGCTCCTGGTTTGGTGAATGATTTTTTGGGCGTGTCTTGCTGTTCCTATAAATGCACTCTAATGGTAACGTACTGTGTATCTGGATGCCTTTCTTATTCTTTGTACTGATAAGAAATTTAATTTGGGTAGAACAAATTGAAGGTGACAATTCAGTTTTATAGAGGGAAAAACAACATCTTGAATATCATTTTAACCCACTTGTTTTACTGTCAGCCTCTCACATGCCCTTTGTGTGCTTCTTAACAGAATTGCACATACCACATTCAGAAACTGGTTTTCTGTACCTGTCACAGGACAATTTATATTACATTCAGGCAGCCTGTGTGCAGCTGAGCGCTTGTATGGTTTGAGCCCCGTTTCTGAGATTAGAAATTTGACTAGTCTTTCATTTTTTGCTTTGGTCTTGTGTGCTGACTTCTGGAGCTACTGCCTTTTCTCCTGAGTGCTCAGCTCCTCACTTCATCCCCAATGAGCTGCTCAGAACATCTGTCTTCTCATCTTCTTTTGAATTCCCACTTCCTCAGGCAAGCTCTATGTTAGCTTCAAAACTTCCTCATCTGATTCAAATTACTTTTGAGCCTGTCCTATCTATTTTGTTAATTTTTTATTATGCTTCCCCTTTTCCCTACTTTTTTTTGCCTTACCCTTTCTTGGGGAGGTCTTGTGTCCATTTCTAATACATCTCTTTTTGTATTCTGTCCCTTTGAGCCACTAGAAAAAAATAAATCACATGGAGCTATTAATTCTGTATATTCACACAATGTAGCCAGTCCTGTTTGATCTTTATGCTGTTGTTTCTTGTTCTTTGAGTTCAATGATTTTCAGGNTAAAACAATTTACAGCTTTTAACCAGCCAAAATGAGGTCTTGGCAAGCCTTAATGTAAATAGGCATACTAAAACTTCTTTGAAAAGAAAGGATTCAGAACAGTTCTGCTTTGAACAACTTCATGTTCCATGAAGTTGTGTTTTTGTTATTA
>VZUA01033071.1:33728-57114 GCA_013401035.1 Horornis vulcanius | reverse complement strand
TCTTTCCTTAAACAATGCTTTCCCCGTCAGCTTGGGGCAATAATCACATCTTCCAGTCATGAGAACAGAAAGAAAAAACAATGAGACTTCAGTTCCAGACATTTTTCTCTTCTGACCGTGAATTCATCAAATAACACAGAGACTTCCTTAGTGATCAGAGAAAGGGCAAGGTATGAGACTCACTTTACATACACAAATGTGGAGGCAGATAAAACCAGCAGGAGTAGGAGTTTCATAACAAAAGCTGTTTGGGGTTGGAAATATCAGAGGTAATACAGCTGATAACATATATGGCTAAAGGTTTCCAGGTGGTTGTGTTCAAGTTACCAAGAGAGTTTTACTTGCCCTTGTCCTTTACCTCACCATATTCTGAAAGCCAGGCAAAGCTGCCTTCCATGGAAGTGGTACAGTTGGTATAAAACAAATTATGAAAAATGGAAAGACCAAAAATAAACTAACACACAGTTGTCATTATAGGAGAAAAGTCTTCAAATAAAATACCCCAGCCAGGAGTAGCCAAAAATGTAAGGGGAATATAAACATTTATTTCCTACCACCTCACACTTGTTTCTGCTGTTTTCAGACACTCCTGCTGCAGAATAGTACAGTAGCCAACCTACCCCAGGTACCAGAGAGGGGAATAAGCAACCATCAGTGACAAATGTCTGCCCAAACCCTGGTCACAGTAAGTAGGTGTCAGAGACACTTAAAAATACATTTCTCAGTTGGTCACCACTATGTGGAGCAGTCAAACCCATCACTCTGCCTTGTCCTGGACTTGCCAAAGTGAATGAATGCAAAGAAAATGAATGAAAAGTAAGCTGCTGTTTCATTTTGCACCTGCTGAGCAACTTTGGGACTTTATTTCAGTCTCATGAAAACAAGACCATTTGTAGGCAATAAATCATGGGGCACGTAGGAGCTTAGTATGAAACAAACAGGGAACACTAACTCTAATTAGATCAAAAGGGCTTCTGGCAATGGGGATGTGGAGTAGTCAAAAATTTGGCATTAGGGTCAGCCTTCAAATTCAAGAGCAGTGTAACAAGTTTTAGGATTCTTCCTTGTATGTTCCTCCTGAAACATCCAACCCAGCTGCCAGTGCCTAGCCCAGCAAGCTGCTCAGATAGTATTCCTAGCAGGGAAAGCCCATTCTCTAGGATGCAGCAGGGGACTGGCAGTGGGTCTTCATTGGAGAGAGAAGATTGAGAGGTATGTGGAGAAATGAGAGATGGAAGAATTCCAGGTGTTCTGCAGGAAATCTTGTTTCTAATAGCTCTCACCTCTTCCATCTCGAAGGACAACCTCCTTTTCATCTGTAATCCAGCGGTAACATGGGAACTCCAAATAGTCACCCACTGGTGTTTTAACAGTGATATACTTAAGGTACCAGTCATCCTGGTACCAGTATTTTCGTTTCTCAATTTTTATTAGCTGAATTTCTCCAAGGTCTTCTTCCACAGTCACATCATAGGAGTCAACCTGCAGAGCAGAATACAGCCAGTGATCCACTGCACAGGCAGGAAGCACCACCAGCACTACCCAGGCACACCTAGTCTTTACTCACACAGCTTTCCATTTTCTTGTAGGTAAAAAAAGGAAGTCCTATTATTGGACTGCAGTGCAACAAAAAGATGCAAAAAAGAAGAAACAATAACATGCAAAACACTCAGAAATAGAGAAACATTTTTGGATGCAACCTAAAAGCAGTATTACTCCTTGAAATGTTTGCAAGTCTTAGAAAAACATGCAGGCCATGAAATCATTCACTACTCTCCAAGCAATAGCTGAAGGAGGTACTGCTCAGGCACATCTACTCATGCAACTGGAGTGGAAAGATGTTAAAGAGATTAAACATTGGACTAGGAATTTAAAGACCTCTGTATGTTAGTTATGTGTGCTTCAGACTAAGGACAGTATCCGGATCACCTAAATACACTTTGTCTTTTGCTTTCTGGTCTTCAGTTCTCCCTTTTTAAAATGACGACAATGGTACATTTTGTGTTTGTACAGCTAAAATTTGGACAACCATACATTTTATGTTTGTAAGGCTCAGATGCACGAAAGAATTTAAGTACAATGTCACATCTGGAGATGTGTACACATAAGATTTACATTAAAGAGCAATATGAATCAGATCCAAGGAGTTGATAGAAATGTCACATTGACAGCCAACTTTCAAAAGAAACTCATTCCTCTGGTAACAACCTACATGCCTGTATTACAAGAGCCTTAAAGTAGTTACTGTTGATGTAATGCAAAAAGGATATGCAATTAACCTAAATGATCCTGGAGGTTTTTAATCTTTTTATGACCATCATAATTCCAATTTTAATGGTAATTGTAAAAGGGTTGGCTCCCTCCTGGTACCTCACACAGCTTCTTCTGCCTCCAAGCCAGCACTGCCATGAGCTCACCTCAGATGACAATTTTGCTAATACAGTAAAGGTGTGTCGGGTTCCAGAGAATGCACAAGGTGCAGGTAAGAACTGACACTTGGTCGCTCAAGGTTTCTATGACATTTGTTGTACAAGGTCCCACGGTAAACACCAGGGTGGCTACATGGTGAGCCACTGGTGCAAGGAGCTTTTATAGAGTTTGAGTGCAGAGTGAGAAAACAGAAGTAATGAAGACTATTGGAGTGTCACACTCCTGTACAAGCCCGTTCAAGCAATTTAATCTCACGCAAAACCTGAGTCTTCTCTCTTTTTGAGGAGAGATTCCTACTGGCTGTTCTTATATTGGAAAAAGGATGGCACAGACAACTCCTCTTTTTATAAGCACAAAGCTCGAAGTGGAAAGAGCTGTATTTCCTTTCTGGAAATATATGTTAGTACTTTTCCTTCAACAAAAGCAAAAAAGCAGATGAAAGAGGAACGGGAAGGAAAGAGAGAACTGAGGGACACCCTAAAACTTTGAAATCACTCAGCACCAGAATAATTTACTCAAAAGACACTATGTAAAGAGAAGAAACTATGACTTTCAACACTGCTTGTGTGCAGAGCTTGAAGTAAGTCAGAAAACATATAACTGAACTACCACTGTGCAAATTCCTTCAGGCTTTTCCACATACTTTTCCCTCAGTCAACATTTGCCATGCAAATCTCCTACTCAGATCTGGCCCATGCCTCCTTTAATCACGTCTAATAATGTGCCCAATTTGCAATAATGCAAATGAAAACATTATGAGGATAATGGAACTACAGAGCCTGGGCCAACATTTAGGGAAAAAAACCTTGGAAAGTAGACAACAACTCACAAAATAATACTTCAAAATCCTGCTCATCCACTAATAAATGATATTTGTTTTAGAAATGGATTAACAATTTAATTGCTTTGCAGAAAAAAAATAAGATGGTATTGAAAGAAACACTAAAGGCAGAATTGTGAAAACAATTGCTACATTTTGCAAACCAGGCAAACTCAAAGTCTTCTGGCCTGCTTCGGTTTTAGTTTTCTGGTTCTGTATTGGTATTTTTCTTTCCTTTCCTTTTTCCCTTGCACAACATATTATTAAGACACAGTGTTTTGGGTACAATGTAATCTGAACAGGTGCCTGGAAAAACATGTTGCATTCCCCAAGAAAACATCCTCAAACCCAAAACTTAGCACATTGCACTGCAAGTCTCCAGTGAAACAGACACTTTACAGAACACAGACCTATTCTGATGGCCCACAATAAATACATGCTGAAAAGCTGACTGCCACTAACACCCACACCCTCTGTTCATTGCTCCCTCACCCAGTGGATATATCTGCAGGACCTGGTCCCACAGCCGCTCCCCACTTGCTGCTGGGCAGATACTGAATGCTCCCATCGTGGCATTTTCTCCCTGTGGCAGGATCCAGTCCAACTGAATGCTCAGAGTACTGCCAGGCTCTCCATCAGAGCCACCTGAAACCCTCTTTTGCAGTCCAGTAATAAGAGCAAACTGCCTGGTCAGTAAAACCCTGGTGGTGATCTCCTCAGCTGGGCAGGGCTCAGCCCTCCTGAGAGAGTGCCCTAACCCTAAGTTTGCAGGACAGTCCGAGGTCTCCTTCAACCTCTCTTGCTAATGTTGTCCAGTTTTGCCTAAAGTATGTGACTATTCAGCAAATAAGAGAGAAACAATGACTGGATGTCCATTGGGGAGATTCAGATAACAAGGTCCTAAGCTAATGAATGTTTAATCATGAAAGAAAACTAACTTCTTCTGGGTACCACAGCCACACATGACATCAACACCTACTCAAAATGCTGACTTCTGTTAAGTGTGTCCATGATGTTTAACACAGAAGAGACCATGAACCTAATTCAGGCTGCGAACCACATGGTTGAAAAAACACACCTCAAGGCAAAGCAGCACCATGACATGAAGACTCACTTGTAGATGTGGTGGTAGGTCTAACTTCCAAACTTCTGAATATCTTTTTAAAACTTTCGAAGTTGTTTCTATCTCATCAGACCTTCTAGAAACTGTGAATTTGGTTTCCAGGTAAAATACACATTTTGGAAAGGGGGGGAAAAAAAAGTCTACTATTTCCAGAGTGGACAAAAAGCAAATAAAGAAATGCCATTCTAAACCACTGCTCAGATTATAAGCAACTACATTTGGATAGTCCAAATACGGTGACAGGACCACAGAGAGGACAGGGCAGAGCAAACAGCAGAAATCTGGGTTAAGAAGAAGAGCACAGCTGATAGCCCAGCCACAACTTAATTCTCACATATTCATGCTGTTTTTCAGCTTTCACCGACGTTGCTCTACACACTTCTCTTGGCAGGCATTGTAATTCCCACTAGATGCTCTTCCCTCTTCGTTTAATTCTTTGGAGATAACAGGGCTCTGACTATTAGTAAATAATGACCTTAAACATAACCTATCAACAGGAAACGCACAATTTCTTTTTAGTATTTGTAAAGAAAGTACGAGGAGATCTGAAAGCCCACTGTAAGTCAGAACCAAAGAGCCCCATCTTTACTGGCCACAGCCAGGGCTAACTCCTAGGGCAGGAATGTCGATGACGGGCTGCCAGGGAGGGCAGCGAGTACCTCAGTCTCGGTGTCCCGCTCCGGGAGCACCGGCACACGGACACAAGGGATTAACGAAAGTCCAGCCCTGCCCAGCCTCTCGGGGCGCTGGACAGGAGCGGCCGAGGCGCCGCTGATGCTCCATCGTCCGCGGCAGCGCGGGGGAGGAAGGCGGCGGACGGTGCGCGGAGCGGGGCTGGCAGCGCCCGCGGGACTCACCGCGCCGCGCTCGAAGTCGTTGTAGAAGGGCTTGTCCAGGAGGTGCCTCTCGCTGCAGCCGTCCGTGCCCTGCAGGGTCAGGTACACGTAGTCGTCGGTGCCCGCGAACCACTGGGTGCCCGTAGCCACCGTGACGGTGTAGGACGGCATGGTCCCCACGGCGCGGCTCGGCTCGGCCCCGCCGGAGCTGCTGAGCCGCGCTCCTGCCTTGGCCCGGATCCTGCCCAGCGCCGCCGCCTCCTCCGCCACCGCACGGGGCCACTCGGCGCTGCCCGCCCCTTCCCCAGCNTCCTGGCACAGCAGCCCCCTCACCCTGAACTCCAGACCTGCCCTAGCCCCTGTCCTGGCACAGCAGCCCCCTCACCCTGAGCTCCAGCCCTGCCCCAGCCCCTGTCCTGGTACAGCAGCCCTGCGCCCTGAGCTCCAGCCCTGCCCCAGCCCCTGTCCTGGCACAGCAGCCCCCTCACCCTGAGCTCCAGCCCTGCCCCAGCTCCTGCCCTCCCGCTGTCCATCAGCTCCATGCCAGCAGGAGTTACACTGCCCTCCACGCTCTACTTTCCTGTTGATAACCTTCCACAGTTTCACAACTCCACACAGGGTCCAGAGCTCTCCGCCCTGCAGCACAGTTCTCCACATAGCATTCCTGATCCTGCCAGGCACAGCTCATGCTGGCACAGAGCTATGAAGATACTGGGCTATGCTCACCTAGAAGAGTTAGGGAAGGTCTCCTACATCTCTTCAGGTCAAGTAGAAACTCAAGCATTTTCTGTATTGTGACTGATATTTCAAGGTTCTCCCACATTCAGGACATGCTTTTACAGATAGATATAGAAAAGATTCAAAAGTACTCAGCATTAATTTCTAATCTGCTGCTACTGTTTAAATAACAAACATAAGTGCAAAATGGCAAAATGTTGCATGACCCACCTGAGATAGCTGCAGAATCCCAGACTGGAGATCTGACTTCTCCTCCTGAGATTTAAGCAGCAAGGGATCCCTGCTACTGCACTGCCATCACTTCCACAGACAATGTTACCACATAGAAGTGCACCACAAACCCAGTAAGATCTTCCTTGCTTTCCCCTTCCTTTTACATAAGATTTCAAAGAACTCACAGTTCCATTTCATTTTTGCAGAAGAGCTGTTAATCCTAAAGTTTCTAAATTTAGGTTCACAGCCTTCATTGAAAGATATCTGAAACCCTTTTAGCATATCAAGTGCTTCAGAAACAGATTTATCATACCTAAGACCTCTTTCTAGACACGTTCATTTTCACTGCAAATATGGAACAAAGTGGTGTTCAAATCTTGATCAGCAGGTTTCCGTGTTTTTTTGCATTTCAGCTCTGATGCCGCATTTGAACACAATTCCATTCCCCTGAATGATGAGTTCTGTTTTCACTCAGTTTGAGGATCTTCTGTACAAAGATGTGACTGGGAGTCTCCCTATAGTTTACAACTCCTTTTACAAATGCATTAAAAGATAAGCTCAATCTTGTACAGGAAGGTTGTAGGAATGCATTTGTTGTGTCTCACCAGCCTTTTCACAGCTATGTTTCTTTTTAAGTCTGTTCTTTTAGCACTTCTCACTTTTATCAAGAGGTCCACATTCAAAAGGTTATTGATAACTTTTACTTTTGGTGTAATTTCAAGCCCTTTACCAAAATCCTGCCAGACAAAATGCAGGAAACACAAAACCCAAACCCAACCATTTTATCCAGAGAGTACATTACTTCACTCATAGGAAACCCACACTGTAGTGTCACCACCAGCCCAGGCTTACACCCCCCCCAACCCTTTCCCTGGGGAAGCACAAACACCTCACTCCTCTCTTGGAGAGAGTTTCACCAAGGCAGCAGGATCTGTGCAGCCACATGCAGGCAGCTGGGAAACCGGGTCCTTAAAACATGAGCAGCTGCTGCTATTCCTGGCCTGGCTGTTAGGGTGGGGCAGGATAGCTGCCTGCAAGGGGCACATCTACTCTGCTGCTCTTTACTCACAGCTCCCCTTCACCTCAACATCCCTCAGATTTACTTCATGGAACTCACAGCAGAAGTCAGCTGCTGTCCCTCTTCACTTTCGTGCAGTGCCAGTGAAAAACAAGGTTGTTCTGTGAAGATGTCATGTATCTTACAGCCCTCCTGGGGTTACAGGCAGTTGGGGTAGGCAGATGGCCCTCCTGAATTAGGTTAATAAGGACCGGGGTAGGGAGGAATGATACAATGCAGCAATTAACAAATGACAGAGAAGCAGCAGAGCCTACAGAAATTTCCAAGCCACATAAATAATCTAAGGGGCATTAGCTTAATAGCTGAGAACATATGGGTGCTAATTGCATATTACTCCACCAGAAAGGGGAGAAAAACGCTCCATGTTCATAGAACTGCCTCTGTCCCACCTCAGTGCCCAGTAACAAACTCTAGATTTGCAAAGCTCAGCACAGTGTCCTTGCTCTGCCATCCAGGCACTGGCGATACTGGCATCAGTTGAATCTCTCACAACCCCCAACAGGGCTGCTATACCAACACTTAATACAGTATCTTTATACCTTTTCTGCAAGAGACTCTGTCTATCCTCATGAACTTCCTACCCTCTTTATGAGCTGGTGTTCCTTGGATCCTTCATCCCAGTTAACATGATGTTAGGACACCTCCCTCAGCCCTGAGGACCATGGGATCTAGAACTGCCTGACCTCATCACTTCCCCCTAAATGTGCAGATCCTCTCCTTCCTCTGCAGATGTAGCTGTGCAGCTCTGGCACTTAAAGAGAGGAGGGAGGCAGAGAGAAGGCAATGTCCTTTCAGGTTTCCCTTCCCCACACCATTATTGAGGCTGCGCAGGTGACACTGCTGAAGAGGAGGGGAGAGCAAAGGTATGGGAAATGTAAGCCACAGATACGGCACATACAAGGAATACAGCTGCATTAGTGGCTGCTTTTTAGGCATAATTTTGTGCTGCACACATTTGACAACTGCAAAATTAGAACAGAAGTGGGAGACTGAAAACTGTTGCAAAATTCCTAAGCCCAAGCAGCAAAAGGTAGAGTCCTGATAGAGGCTTGTGCAACATCAGGCAGGTCCAAATTAATCCTTGAAATAATACCTCTAATTTCTACCACAGCTTGATTTGGTCCAGGGCTGCAGAAGGCTGCTCAGTGGAACGGTCTGATTTAATTTACATCTGAGTTCTGCAGTGTATGTCAACTACTTATATGTGACCATGAATTTAACATAATCCTGAAAGCAGTTTTGGGACAAAATAAACCATCAACTTGCTGGCATGAGGAAATACTGGTTTAGATAATCCCATTAATAGAATCAGTTCTCTTAATACAGCACTTTCAAAGCAAGAAGGTAAACACGGGAGCAAAATAAGTGGCAAGCCAGGCTCTAAAGAGGCCTCGGTTTATCTGTCGGAAGGGGACAACCGTACCTGGCGAGTTATTTTGGGACGCTCAGGAGTAGAGCAGGTATGACGTATGACACTCTCCAAGACGGCTGTGCTCTTGCAGTTGGGATCAAGTCACCAGCCCAAGACATTTCCTGTCCTTTCCCAACCACAAAGGTAACTGTTTCCCATGACAAAGGAACCTGCTGTCCCAGCACCAGACCCTAGAGCTTTAACAGTGAGGCATTCTCCTGAGTCTGCTTGGCCTGCCTTGTTTGCAGGTAGCCTTTGAGACTGTATCAGAACAACCCAGCACAGCAAGGCAGTGCCAGCAGAATTGCCTGGGAGGTCTGTTCTAGCAAAGTCTAAAAATGTTAGGAACTGCAAACCTAATTCCTTGAAGCTTCAGGATTTAATGAGCACACCCTGAGTGGAGATCTACTCCCCCTCTGCTCTGTACAGCCTTCTGGTGTTTTATGCAGTTATTTCAAACCTTCCTCTGATGTTAAAGCCTTTGACAGAACTTCATTTATCTCCCTAATACTCTCAAAGTCTACTGTTTTCAGGTATCAGTTCCTCTGACACCACTTGCCTTTTCCTAGAATGCACTTTAAAGAGTATCCCTAAAGTTTGCTATCACTCAACCCTGCCTGAGCAATTACATTTCCAATTACTCTACCCTGTATAATGCACTGAATTTGCTCCCCACTTTCTTCACCCAGGGCTTTTTTTTCTTTAAAAACCCTCCTCTGCCTCCTTTCTCCATCTAGCCAAGATGAGTTTTCCTCTGTTCAGTTCTTGTTCTATATTGAGATATTCTTTCCTGATTTCCTTATGTTATAAATCCATCCCAAGGCAGTGAAAAATCATCCTCTTCTGCTGTATTGTGGTACACAATACACCAAAATGTCAGAGAGCATCCTCGCATCAGAGACTGGAGCCTAGAGCATTTACAGGAAAAACTGGGATCACAAGGGACACTGACCTTTATTTGCAGTGTTGCTTTTGGGTACTTCTGTGGTCATTCCTACCAACCACACATTGTCTGCAATTTGGTACATCCTAGCACAACCTTCACAGCCAGCCTGGCCCAGAAGCAAGTGAGGAAGAGGGTAAAGAGGAAGGAAATTTGGGTTGCACAAGTAGACTGAAAGGAAAAGGACAAGCACAGCATGAGATGGGTAACACACTAGGGATAGGGAAATCTGAAATTAGGGGTGGCTGACAGGACACTGGTCCACGGGGTGGCTGTGGGAAGTGGGATGGGAGATGTCCAGTTCCTGCAGCAGGGCAGGGGGCTGAGCAGCAGCACAGGCACAAGCCTGGCTTTTGAGGCAGGACTTGGTTTTCAGAATCAGCAGCTGGAGCATCTTCTGACACTTTTGTAACCTCCACAGGGCACTCATGGACCTTGCAAAATGCTTCCCTTCTACCTCCCAATTGTCTCCTTCTGCCTTGCTCCAAGAGGCAAGTCATGCTGCTCCTGCCAGCCAGATGCCAGTAACTACTCACCAGACAGCTCCAGTTCCTGGGGACCAGATAAAAAATCCTGTTCCTGGAGTCACTGCTGTGCCATATGCTTCTGAGCCAATGCTGTTCTCTGCCTCAGAGATGGACACACTTCACACAGTGACAGTAACACTCTTTCAGATGAAAATAAGGTTTACAAGAGGAAGTAAGTTAATTTATAATTAACTCGAGATGCCTGAGCCCAAGACAAGGAACACTTTAACCGGCAGCCAGATGGCTTTGCGGGCTCTGTTCCTTAAACCATTTATCCGCTTTTCATCCCAGAGACTGCCAGTCAAACAGCAGGCCCTGGAAATTATCCTACCATCTCTCCAGGAGGGTATTTTTGTATAGAGGTCTTGTTGGATTTCCAAACTTTATGTAAGCAGCTTAATTTACTACAGCCAGACTTCCTTTACTAAGGGAATGTAGGACAGAAACTTCTGTTTTGCATGGAAGACACCTCTTCAGGGTTGCAGATTAAGGATTTCCTTCCCTTCCTTACCTAAAAGAAAATGAAAAACTAATTACTACTTAAACAGAAATGAAAAGCTTTTCTTTGAGCCCCCTTGTGTCTGTTACAGACACAACTCTGCAGGTCTTTGCTCTTTTTTGTGCTTGCCTTTGTAACAAGCTCTCTCACAGCAGTGCACTTTCCTTGACCTACTGGTGCTACAAACATATTCTACTGAAACTGCTAAAGAATTCCTCTTCTGTATACAAAATTAATATTCTTCCTAGAAGAAAATCATAGCAATGAGCATCTTCTGCTCTGCACCTCTACACAGACGCATGTGAGAATGCTGACTTCAGACATGAAGCTTTTGATGCCCCATGCAGTGTTGATTCCAGGTCAGGTTTTAAGCCCCAAGGGAATCTTCTCTCCCCACCTCCTGCATGGCAGAAGCCATAAAATTCTCCTCATGATTCCTGCATTTGAGGCCAAAGCACCTGCACTGAAGGAGATGCCCAATTATTCTGATGGTTAAAATGCCTTTATCGGATTATTATTACAGATCATTTTACCATGAAATTGTCATGGGATGCTACTCTGCATTGGTCTGCTACACCCAAGAGCCATCAAGTTCTGTGTTTTCATCATCTTACTACTAGAGAGCTCAATTTTTCTCTCCATGCTTTTTCAAACAAAATAGATACTATAATGGGTTTGGGTTTTTCTGGTTTTTTATAGAAACACTTTATTGCTGCAGTCAATAACCCTGTGTATCACACACAAATAACCAATTACAGTTTAAGAAACTAAAAATAACTCTGCAAGTGGTAATACTGAAAACAAACATACATGAAAGGATACAAAACTATACATTAAGTTACTAGAAATTTAATAACTAAAAAATTCTGCAGAAGTTTGAAGTGTCTTGTATAAACTATACAACACATGCCAGTGTAAAGTTCTTCAACATTATACAATTACCTATCTACAAATGTTTTACCTAAATACAAGATTAGCTGCAATTTTTAAACAGTTATCTTCTATACAAAGACAAGTGCTTTCAGTACTTCATTGGAATATACAGACACTGCAATATCTCAAAACTAAAAAATAATCACAAAATAAAAGGTCCCACTTAGAAATTTTCTTTGTGTATCTAATACAACACTAAGGAAATCCAGCCAGCAGTATCTTTGCTTTTGTATTTGCTCTGTTTCACCTGTATCTGAGAGGGACCCAATCCAGAGTCACTGACCTTTGCCCTTTAATTGCTGGCCAGTCTCCAGAGCAGACCACACCAGAAATCTGGATCTTAACACACATCAGCTTTAGGAGAGATGTGGACCTGGTTCCCACTTTGCAATAGCTACATACCCTGCCACACACAGGGCAGAAGCAACCAGCTCCTGTGCGTGGCCACATCCATGCATCCCTTCAAAGGTTTCCCTTGAGCAGCAGGCCAAGCTGCCCCCTTCCTTACAGCACAAAGTGGGACTTGTGCTCTGATCAGTACAGGGGCTTGGCTTGAACAGAGTTAAAACTGCTTCCCAGGAATTCCCAGGTACAGCACTGAGGCCCAGTACTTCTCTAACCTCTCGCAGGCTCATTCAATCGTCACTGAATGCCTCCTTGCTGAAGCAAAGCCAATCTCAATAATACTCAACCAGAGGGAGCTCTCCCAGGGTCTGGCCATCTCTTCAGAACACATTTTAAACACCACTGTCACTCCCAGAATACAGGTTTACAGTTGAAAAAAGTCCTGAGAATACACAGGAATTTAGTATCTCATCAGCTCTTACACAGGATCAACCTTCTGCAGCACACACCTGTATTTCTAACGTAATGCATTGTTCACAACCTGGCAGGTTCATCAAATGTGAATTTCCTTGGCCCAGATGGTGTCTTTCTGGACAGGAGTGCCATGAATAGAATGGGGTCAGTTATCTGGGGCGCTGGACATATCAGCAAAGGCTCTGGCAATCCAGGGAAAGGATTGTGGTAGATGGCATTAAGCCTATGCTCCCTCCTACTTAAATTCTGGTCTCAGTTAAGTCCCAGGGTAACCCAAGCTAACTTTGGCCAAGGTACAAGGACCAGGCTTCCATTTCAGTAATTTCAAAAGCTGCCAGAAGAAGTACTGGAAAGCCTGATCAAACAGGGGGTGGTTATTCCCCTACTGACACCTGAACAGAAAGGGCAGAGCTCACCTGAGCTGGCATCAGTGCCTAACAGCTGGAAGCTGAAAAAAGTCAACAGTATCTTCTTGAGGAGAAAGAAGAAAAAAAGCACCATTCAGCCTTCTCAAACATTTGATTGCACCATGCAGACGCAGAGAACTGCATCTCCAGAAGCCCACCACTAACACCAAGCAAGAATCAGCATGAGAAGTGTGGCCAGCATAAATGAAACCCCCTGACAGATGGATCTCTTCTGCAGCCTTTCCTGGTGTAAGCATTTCTAAGTAGTATAAAGAGTTGAAATAATAGGCCTTAATTTTCATTCAGAAAAGACCTGCTGGGAAAGGGAATTGTTAGCAGCAACATTGGCTAAAACATTTTCATTGACAAATATTTTTCCTCAAGTGATTTTGCTGGAGATGATTTTCCTTTACAAGTTAAGATACTCAGGGGCACAGCAAAAACCTTCAGTACCCTGAATACACTGAACACTACCTGGCACATTTCACATTCATCTTCCAAAACACCAAATGAGATTTTGCAATGTTTCACCTAGACTCATGCACAACAGTGACTGAAGCAGGACCAGCAAGTTACGGTACGGTGTATCGGCGACGTCAGAACATTGCTCACACACCGGAGCCTCTCAGGTGTGAGCTGCAGAACAGCCAGGTTCCATTCCAGGACTTGTCCATCTTCACTTCACCCACCGGCCACAGATGGGATGAGAACTCGCACAGCATCGCTCGGCAGCTGACTCTGTGCACCTTGCAACCTTGCACCTGCAACGTGAGCATCTCGCAGACAGGTAGGCCTTGTTGTTTTCAGAAGAACATCACGAAGCTGTGCAAGACCTGATACTTAACCCACCTGAGTTTATCTAGTGAATCTTTCACAGAACAAAACGGAAAACAAAATGAGACAGTGTATCATCTGGGTTCTCATAATAGAAGAGGATCACCCACAGCAGAGTTCAGGAAAGGTCTTGAGTAATTGCACTTAAAATTATGGCAGGCACAGGCAACAAACTCTGCATGTGTATGGTCACAAAGACTGCCCTGAGACTAGCAGGGTATGCAGGGTTTGTCTTGCCTGTATCACTTAAGCACGGGACATCCTGACAGCTAGTACAGTACACAGATCCATGCCAGCGCAGCTTTACCAGGACTGCCCAGAGGTCTGGATGTTTTAACACATCTCAAGAACAAGGTACCATGTTGTTCACGAAAATCACAGACAGTAAGCTTCAAGCATGAAGTGACAGAGGCACATGTGCTTTTCTTCTAACAGCTCCTAGAAACCACTGGGATGAGTGTTCTCTTACCAGAGTCCCTTCCCTGCCTTCTATTAAAATATTGATTTAGAAATAAATTAATATTACATTTTAAGGAAAAAAATCCCTGATCTCTTACTGTTACACTTTAGGAAGTCTTAGAGCAGCTGCTTTTACTATGAAAAGAATGTACCCAAAGTTGTACTTCAAAAATACTAAGTGAAACTTGAAGTAGAGCTCAGAATTTAGTTCACTATCTCAACAAGTAAACAGAAACTTTTACCTGAGAAGTCCAGGCAACTCCTACTAAAACCAGCCATATTTTCATCATTAACTTTACAGAGATTTAGACAGGGCTCAGGTAGGGAAAGTCAGCTTTCAAATGCAAGAGCCCTCATGTGCTGACTTTTCGTGGGGCTTTGTTTCTGCTCAAGTCACACTGAGACTTTGGTTAAATGAGGGCTTAAAGCTGGACAGTGGTGCAGTGAAACAGACTGAACAAACAAATCAACTGCAGACAACTGCAGGCTTTGGGCAACTCTGTCTAAAGCCTTGCAAACAGATTTTAAAACTGTCCCTCTCTTTGCATGAAAGCTGACTGATTAAAAAGCCAGTCCCAAATTCAAAAGCACAGACATATACTATTCTCTGACCACACAGTGCATCACATCAGGCAGGTATTTTTAAATTTATCCACTTAATGTGATATTTACTTCCTAGACTTGGATGTCAGCATCTCCTCTGACAACATCAAATTCTTGCGTAATTCACACATGACACAGCACTAAAGAAAGAAAACCAGTTTCAGCTGTATTGACTAAGTTTCCTTTTTTCTATAACAGCTCACATTTTTATCAATATAGCAAAACACCCTTGGCCAATGGTTTGGAATTAAAGTTACATCAGGTGTACATGTGCAGGTATGTTGACGGTCTGACCTCTTCCAAAAAAAACCAAAACCAATCCCCAAAACAGAGCATTGAAACTACTGAAAATAAACATTGTACACATCCACCATGCCTCATACGCAAGTCACAAGTGCGATATCCTTTGAAGAAAATTGCTCCTCAAAGGAAACCCAAAGAGGCAGAGTTTTTTAGTGTTATGTTCAGTAAGATAATGTGGGCATGTGTTGGAAATCACAGGCTGAAATTTTAAATTTTTTTTTTTCATAAGGCAAAAGGTTTATGTTCCAGAAGAATAGATGGGGTAAAGAGTGAAGAAATGTTTCAAAAATGACACATTCTTTCAAGTTTCATTCTCATTTGACATACCTATCACAAAATAAAGATTTTAAAAGTGCTATATGCTTTGTAAGTCTCATCACAATATGTAAAGCAAAATTTTACACCTGCTGCCTAAGACACAATGTTAGTGGCAGTGTTAGTGGTAGATTAGACTCTCTCTCTCCTTTCTCTCACTGTCCAGGACAACCTCCTTCATCACAAATAAAGAACAGATGAACCAACCAACTAACCAACCAACCCCACACATCCTCCAGAATCATTTAAGAGTTGTGTTCTAAAGTAACAGACTCCATGAAGTTGATGACACATCACTAGCGGCTTCCTTGACACCAAACCCAAGGCTCATCCTACCCAATATCCTGTGGCTCTTTGATCAGCCAGTATGAGACACAAAATGTTGAGAGGTATGCAACCATGATGACATTGACAGATATGCCTAAGGGATTTTAAAAATTCCAACAAAAAAAACAAACGTAAAAAAATTCATCCACCAGCCCTCAGCTGTTTGCTGATTTTAAAAAGGTAGAGCAGTTTGCAGTAAACAATGATATTCAAATCTTCAAGGACATACAGAAATACCCCTTCCACCTAGAAATCAGACATGAAGGATTTCTGCAGCACAGTCTTCTGGCTCCGTGTAATGTGAAGAGTTTGTGTCTGAATGGTGAACCCCAAACATTTCTTTATTTTCAAAGTTTGGCTCCATTAGTGCAGGTTTTTCAAAAATACTCTTTTTGCTAGTTTCTGGACAGTTTTGTACATATATTACTCGGTTATAAGCTTTTAGTCTCTTCCACAGCTGTACGTAGACTTTGCATTGTACATACATGAACAGAAGTCCTCCAGTGAAACCAATAGCCACAACTACCAGCTTAGTCCAAAATGGCCACTCTAGAATACCTGGAAGAAAGAAAATAAAAAGAAGAATTAATTTCATCTTTGACTGCCAGTCAAACAGCAGGCCCTGGAAATTATCGTATCATCTCTCCAGCAGGGTATTTTTGTATAAAGGTCTTGTTGGGTTTCCAAAATTTCTGTAAGTAGCTTAATTTACTACAGCCAGACTTTCTTTAGCTGGACTAAACTGGATCTTTCAAAAATGTACTGTAAGGAAACTGTCACACAGTTTGGGTCATGCAAACTACTCTTATTTTGCAATTTTTCCTGTCTGGCTTTTTTTTTCCCCCTCTTCAAGTCAAACACACAGACTTCTGCTTCACATATCACATTCTTCCTCACCAGAGAAAAAACCAAAACAACTGATTTTCTGTGTCTGAACCTTGATGCAGTACAATCATAGAGTCAAAGCAACCACCAGTAATATGCTTAGGTCCTTTTACACCTGTTTTTAAACAAAGACTGGATCAAATTATGAAAGGGATTTTATGGCATGGTTTCCCCTTCATAGCAGAGACTCAACTCAGTGACCCAACAAGTCTGTTCCACTCTGTGATCACACGGTACATGGAGACATAAAGGAATGATTGTTACCATATATGCTGACATATGTTGACATGTTTGTTATGCAGACGAGGAAAATTTTATCTGCATCACACCCAGTAACTTGTATCTGAACTAGAGCATCTCCTCTGATACAAGACTGCAAGTGCTGGAGATGCTGAAGCATTCCAAGCTCACCCTCTGTCCTTAAAAATTAATTACCACCATCACTTTGCCTAAATTTGTCTAGCTTGACCATTTAGACAGTGGATCTTGTAACATTTCTATCAACCACTTTTAAATTAAAAACTATTCATTTTATACATATTTTGCTTACATAGGTCCTGTATTCATCCAACCTCTTTAAAAGAAGTGCCATCACAAGATGGCAATGAAACTATGCTGAATCACCCATTATCAGGTTTTTCGCAGAATAAAATCTTATCTTTCTAACTCTTTGAAGTTTTAACCAAGATACAGGCTGGTATTGTTTTGGAAATGCACGGTAGTGTGGGAGGAATAAAAATATTTTAGTGCCAAAATACAGGGCATTGCAGACCTACTACTGATGAAATCCCACCTGTGATTCATATGTGACCCTCTGATTCAAAGGTAAGCTCTCTGATGCTGTCTGTAGGCAGTGACATGCACATGCTTGCCCCTGTGTGGACATAAATATATATCCACACACACTTCCTGCATCCCCCAGCTCATTACTGCACTCCCTGGATTTAAAATCCAAATGAAAGGAGCAAAGAAAACACTATAATATGTACCAAATATTCACATCCTTTCTCCTAGTTATGTTCATCTAATATATTTACTGGTTAAAATAACCTGGAGATGTTAAATCTTTGAAAACATATTCTTTTCATTATCATATGAAAACCTTACACTTTTGAAAGGCCAATAATGTTCACTGTGCATGGAAGAAATGGGTTTGGATAGAACAGAAACTAAGGGATTTCACTGAAAGCAGCTTCTTGACTGAAGTCATGAACAATCCAACTATAGCCTAAATGAGAAATGAGAGGATAACTTTTTAATTTCAAGGGATTCTGCTCTGAAGAGAGTGTAACAGCTCTGTGGATTTACAGGTTTGTTAATGCTCAGCTACCTCCCCAAAGGACATTGTTAATAGCCAGAAAACATTTTCCAGCTGCATGCCTAGTTGGCATGCAGTGCTCTGTAAGCAAGGAGAGCTTGCCTTCTAACAACTTCCATCCATTCTATCCCCACCTTCAGGCCCAGCTGTCTGAGGAACAGTTTTGTGACAGCTGCAAATCTGCAGCCCAGCATACCTGAGTAAACACCTTTCAGCTTAGTATGTTTAGTGCTGACATACTAAAGAAAACCTACTTTTCAAGAAATTAAGGTACCTGTGCACTGGGGGGCAGCCCTTAGTAAGACTGCAATGCATCTTATCTCCGTTGTGCAGATTGGTATTCTAATGTTAAACTTGAATTTCTTCTGCTTCAAGTGCAATCACTCAAAAGTTTTTCCAGCCTAACATGGCTCTCACTGATGTCAAACCCACACCACAGATGACTGGGCAGAAAGAAAACCCTGCTGATTTACCTCAAAGATTTGAATTTAGGTTCCTCTTACTTCTTCTCTTTTTTAAAACTGTTCCAGTTTTGCCCAGTTTAAAGGTAGTCATAGCAGCAAACAAATGCTTACATCCTTATCTGCAAATTTAGACCTAAATTTGCTGAGGCAGTGCAACTTTGTGTCTGGGTACAGTGGATTAGCTCTCATATCCATGCATTTCACAACTGCAAACTAAATTGACCTGAAACAGATTTTAAAAGTACCCAAAGATTAATTCACTGGTTAATTTACTGATTTAACTAAACAATTTTAGAACTGTGCTTTTAAACCAACCCAACACCAGGGTAAAGCTGATTAGTTTAACACTTATGTTCCACATCCTCTCTGCAATCAGGATAAACCATTATTCCAAGAGAATAAGTAGGAAGATAAGCAAGTAACATACCGGTAGTTTGTCCCTGTTTAATCTCTTCAGCAGTCCTGTCTATCAGGACATAGAGAGACCACACAACACAGGTGATGGCAATGATATGGAATGTTACAGAGCACATGATCTTCCTCCTCTCACTGGCTGTCATCTGCAGCTTCTCCCACTGGCAAGAAACCAGGAACCAGAGCAAGAGATTAGGAGTTTATTGTAGTTACTAGAGAGTATGAGAAGAGAACATTGATAAGAACAAAACCCAGGCAGGAGACCAGTTTCCTCCTAACAAGGATTTTAAAAGTCAGATGGCATCATTGCTTTGGTCACAGCACGTGTGTGATGGCTGGCAGCTCACCCTGCTGTGACAGGGTGCTCACCCTGGTGCCAGAGGGGACCTGAGTGCTCAGCTCCCACCTGGCAGCTCAGCACAGTGTCATCACACCCTGCTTACCCACACAGGGGCAGCTCCAGCACAGATGGGCCCAAGCAGTGCTGCTCCTTCCTGTGTTCCCCACTCAACAGCAGGTACCCACAGCTGCAGCTCAGTACCACGAGCTGGAGTGGGTACCCTTGCTCAGGGAGGCATTCAACAGAACAGGTGGAAGTAGCACCTGATTGAACTGACCAGGGTGTGTAAAGACACCACATAGTGAGCTCTGAGTCCCACGGCTGTTCAGCTCTCACCTCCTGCCTCTGGGGGTGTCATTCAACCTTCACATATATTTAACACCACTTATAGCAGTGACACTCCCAGTTTATTTTCAGTGTTTCAAGTGCACTTAAATACGTATGCCTGAAGAATATACAATAGAACAGGGGTGACAGCTTTTCTAAGTGAGAGAATGCAGCAAATTAAATCCCCAGACCTGCATCTATCAATAATGCTTGTATAGTCCAGAACAAAACCAAGAAATCAGGCCAATGTATTTGCAGAAAGATACAAAGAAACTAGTCAATTATTATAGATGCTTCTAATATGCCAGACATGCCTGGGACACCCAGAAGATGTATTTTAAATTTATTCTCTGTAATTTTGCCTATATATATGATGAAAGTTTTTGCATGTGGGACACGCATCCCTCAGCATATCTGCTTGGAAGAGAATTATGATGGGCTTTTCTCACACTTTCACAAAATGCATGCTGGGACATAGAACCATCTCATGCATAAAAACGTGCATTTGATGTCTCACAGAATAATTTGTAGAAGAAGAGGACTTCAAAAAGGAGGCATAATGTGGAAGGGGGTGAGGATGACCTGAATGGTATGATTGAAATCATCCATTACGTTGAATTATTGCTTCCACTGCCACAAAAAAGAGAATGGTTGAAACACGAGACAGACTTTGTGATTGTCTGTGTGCTGCCAGACACTTCTCTTTGTGCAGCCCAAGCCACATTTCCAGTTATGTGGGCATCCAAGCCTCATCATGGCACAAGAATCGAGTACTTTCAGGAATGACATGCTAGACTCATTGTACTAGAAAGCTGTATTTTTTCAATCATTTTAGAAAAAGATTGGACAAAACATTCCCATTGCATGTTGCATGTTAAATAGAAAATTGCTTTTGCTTCTACACAGAGGTATTGCCTTTTGATAGAAAGTACAAATTAATCAAATTATTTTGCCAAAAAGCAGCCATGTTAGATCTATTTGCAAATGCTTTTACAGAGCCAGGAGGACCTGTGTTTCGACCAATTTATAGCTCTCATTTCTGTTCCACAGCTTGGGCTCTGCTGGACAATACCTCCTGTGAACTGCTGGCTCCACAGTCACAAAACCAGCTTGCACCACCTCACTGCTTCAAGAGAGATGACTGCAAAGCAAAAGAGAAAATATTCTTCAAATTGCACACTAGCCCAGAGAGGAAACTGAAATCTGTAGGTCCCTGCTGTATTATTCCGATGACACAGCATGTGGCATTTCCCACTTAAAACAGTCAGCAGTTCTGGACTTTTCAAGTGTTGTTAAAACAAACAAACAAAAACAACACAGAAAATTTAATGTCTCTTTTTAAATTGAGATTTGAAATTTAAACATCTCTCTCTTGTCTGCCCTCATCTTCATTTGAGCCATAACACATTTTGTTCTCACCCCTCTTCCCTTAGTAACTTAGTGTTTGAAAAACCCAATGCTGCAATACAACCTTTAAGATGCCAAAGAAGTTTAATTCCATTTTACCCTACAGACAAGGAGAAGCCCTATTATTTGTCCCATCCTGATAATACTCACCAGTTCCAGACTGTTTTCTCCAGACTGAAAGGCTGCCATAAAGGCTGAGCTGAAGATACAGAAGCATCTTTTTGCTGCAGCTGAACCTCTAAAAGAACTCTTTAAATATATCTGAGAGGTAAACTCTTTCTATTTATGGCACTATCCCTACCTTCTGGCAACTTAGTCTGCTTCCCACAGATGACCTGTTCAGATATAACTAATGATGCTGAGTGACTCATTTCTGAAGGTGCACAACATTTTTTTTCCACAGGGCACAAATATTCAGAAAATGTTCCCCACCCACTTCAGTCAGAGTAAGTGACTCTGCTCACTGAGAGTCAGCAGTCAACTGACAACTATAGCAACTCTTTTTTCTTTGGATTCTCTAGAGTAATTTCTTTCCTGTCCTATGATTGGGCTGTGCAAAGTATTGTCTGAGCAGACAACAGAGCTGATAATGACCAATACTGCAGCTCAGAAATAACTACACTCAGTGCCAAGGGGCTACCAAGCTAAAATCTGCAGTTTTTAAAGGCAATGATCCACCACAGTCATAAGCAAAGGATATCCTGTTCCCTGGATATGCTAAGCTATACACTTTACAGACAGTACATCTCTGAAAAAAATAAGAAGTGTTTGAAATCTGGTCTGTTTTCTGTTAGAAGTCACTTTTAGGATTTGGACAAGTTCTCGTAACAGTTTTTTGATAGCTGCAGTCCAAATGTCTCACCCTACATGATTTAGGCTCATCACAACTGAATTTAAATGTTTCTCATTTATTCTAGTTCCTGACTGAGGTTATTGTTATTAACCTCTTCCACTTTGGTAGATATGACAAGACTTGTCTGTGCTAAGAATACCAGTGACTTCCAACTCAAAATCCTGATGTAAGGACAACTGACCTTGAAAGCTCAGAGGATGTGGGAGAACAAAACGAGGATAGAAGCACAAAACTGGTCTTAGCACTTATACTTTAAGTCACCAGATTTATGAAAGATACTTATCTATGAAACAAAAACACAGGTTCTAGCAACCTGAGAGTACTAAAACCTAGTCATTCAAAGCCTAAGAAAAGGTAAAAATGAAAACACCTTTTATTTACAATGTATTATTTTCACTAAATAAGTTTGATCCTTTAAAAAGAAAAGAAAAGCTACAAATTTTAATTAATTACATGCAAGAAGTGTGATTTAAAGTAAATTTAATGTGAAATCCTCATACTTTGAAGAGGACTTAAATGCTATGTGGATCTTAGAGCCACAAACAGGCAACAGTAATACAAAACTCCACATTAAAAAAATGCTGATAACTGTAGAGTTTGGTGCTTTAAAGTCTAAAGAAAAAGATCAGATTGTTGCATGGATATATATATATGTATTTTACACGCACACATATATATTTTTACACTTTTAGACACAGAAAGCTGCTGGGCTATAACAACTGTTATCAGAGCTGGATTCCAGTGATGTTGAATTTGACAGGGTAAGTGTTAATTCAAATCCTTTTGTACCTATACAAGACTGACCAGACTTACTAAGGAGCCGCAAAAACCTTAATAAATACATGACGGGCACTGCAGGCTGGTGGGCACAGCCTGTTCCAGAGTGGATCTCTGTTTAACAAAGCATGTCCTTGGGGAAGCAGGTCCTGTGCCTACCTTTCTCAAAGGCTTCAGTTTTGTCTCCATGATGAACTCATACTTGCACAGTTCACAGCATCGCGTGTCCGAGCTCTTGATCCATTGCTGCAGGCAGGCCTGGTGCACAAAATGAAGACTTCCCGTACAGTGACAGGGGGTAATCAAAGGGCTCTCATCATCTCCTTCACAGTGACATATCCTGAATCAGAAGCAAAGCTGCTCATTAGGAGAAGAGGAAGCAGAAAGGATGTGGAAGAGCCATGTAGTATCTGTGATCACACATGGATGTTCACTGAGACATATAAATCAAAGGAATGTGTTCCACAGAGGAGCTAAAACTAAACGACGCAATTGCTGCACAAGCACGTACACAGGCACAAAATAATTAAGCACAGACACAGCCAGCTAGACAGCTGCTTTCTCACAGATGAGGCACACACATAGAGCCTGACAGAAATGCAGCACCTGAAAGAAAAAATGGACCAAGAACTGACAACGTTTCACCCAGACCCATAGCACTTAACTGCAAATAGCAATTAAACAGATCAGACAGCACTTCCCAAGACAAAATATGCAAAGAGAGGTACAGCTACTCATGTACTACGGTCTGAAATAGAAGATAAAAACAAAATTCCAAACAATCCACCCCAGGATCATGAACAACTAATTTAGACAGCCTGGATTTTATACAAATGATTAATTCCAATGCAAATTGCTAAGAGATTCACAATGCAAAACTACGGCACTGAATCTGAACCCCAAAATACACTTACTCTAAATGGTTTTGCTTCTTCAACTCTTACTTAGCAAGAGTTGCTAAGGAAGCATCAGTTCTGCAAAAT
>VZUA01033071.1:17638-28087 GCA_013401035.1 Horornis vulcanius | reverse complement strand
GTCAGGAGTGAAGGTATGCAGAGCAATCACCTTCATGGTGAAACACAGCACGTGGAGTCAGATACTCTACAGCAAATACTCAAGGGCTAGTTGTAAGAAAGTGACTTTACTGTTAATTGCAAGAAAGGTCACATAGTCTCATCCCTGGAGAAGTGGTGATCAGAAATGTTTTACCCCAAGGTCAAATGCAGGCATCTCTCGAGTAGAACCTGCCAGCTGTCAAACACTGCACAGAACAATAGCTCAGGAAACGAGCAATGCTACAGTAATTAGATGGAAGTGTGTGTATAAACTAGTTGGAATTTAGCTATCATGTAATAGCTAATCCTGCCTCTAACAACAATGGGAAGATATCAGAGGTTTGGGGTTTTCTTCACAAAACAGAACCGCCAGTAACTCAGAGACAACCTAAGCACTTAGATTCCTTACTAGCATGTGCACATGAGCACTATCTGCCTACCCAGACCATTCTCTGAAGTACTCTTGGTAATTTGTGAGGCCTTTCATCCTGCTCTTATTTGAACAGGATCTTCCATCTATGTGAAGAAAGGGTGTGGCAGCAGTCATATTTGTAAGTCACAACAAGAGCACAGTCAGAAATGGAATAACTGAAGAATTAAGAATTAGCTGAATGAATTCAAAAAGAAAAAGTGAAGCTCTTCATATTTAACATTTAATACACAAATCTAAAATCAGTGTGCTAAGAATAAGCATTGTCTCAGCTGTGACTCCAGTGGCTGTTTGAAAGACCTTTTCTGCTGCTTTATCTTGCACGTCACTTGGACAAACTTCTCAACCCTTCCTGGAGATTTTGGCAAGGAGGAGACCTGCATTAATAACCTCATAATAGAGAATCTTTAAAGCTGGGTCTCTCATGTTCCACAGCTGCTGGACAGGCTGCACTGCTCACCCACTGCTGCAAAACTGTTAGCACTTCTGAATTCAAACCATGGTTTACAGTGCTTTTGATCTGCACAGCAAAGCCTGAAACCCAGAAAAGAACAATGCAATCAGCAGAACAACAGAAATGTCAATTCCATACTGGGCTGCAAAGAAACCAGCACTGCAGCAGAGACCTGGGTCAGGCAACTGCAGACATTCACACCAGGGAGAACTCAGGTGACAAAAGGTGTGCTGCCACAGAACCAGGCTGTGCCCATCCCTGTGCTTCAGCTTCAGACACCAGAGCAGCTCAGCCATCACTGCTTTGATCATGGTGCAACACACACTGTATCTGTCTTGGGACTCGTCAATTCTATACTTAATTTATTAAAAGCCCCTATTGTATATTTAAACAAGGCTGCCACACGCTTTTATACTGTCATAGCAAAACCAAGGTTCCTTATCACACATTATACTAATTTCTTTGTGAGAGAAGATACATACACATGCTACTTTATAAATACAGATAAAACAATCACCCTTCTTGTCACAGAACTCATCACTTAAGGTTTTATTTCTCTAGTCAACAGCACTACAGACAGCAATGTATCTGCCCTCACATAAGGATGCCTCAGGTGCACAGACACTGAAAAAACAGGTATCCATTTACAGCTGGGTCTGCAGGAATCAAAGGCAAGACAGCCAAGACTCAGACACACACCTCTTAACCCTTAGTAAGACGTTGTAACTTATTTCCCATCCTACCCAATGCTGGGTACATGTATAGAATAAAACCCAGCGGAATAACCTTGGGCCAGAAAGCAAACTGAACTATGTAATGACTGTGACAAAATAAATGAAAGACAAAGGTCAATTACTGGATTTATCCTGGAAACTACAATTATTTCAATTTTACACCACTTGCACATGCTAATGATAAAGGATTCTGATCATGCAGTGATGTGAATTCAGGTATTTGTTGGAAATTTATTCTGTCTTTGATGTTTAAGCTCTCCTAAAAGTAGGTACACCTGACTTCACATCCTATCTTTTATAAGGGTTTGTGCAATAACTTTCTTTTTAACTCAAAGTCTGACAATTTAATGAAAGATCTGACACTGATTTACTGATAAACTATTTCACTCTGCAAATAAAAATTAATAAAACTTAAATATTAAAATAGTTTAAAAGACATATTAAGCAATCTTCTAAAAACAAAATTTTAAACCGGTAAAACAGCATGTTGCATTCTGCCATGGAGACAGAGCTATATATTGTTGGAAGTGAAGACACAAATCAATTAATAAATCTGTCTAAGGTTTTATGTTACGAGCAAATCACAAAAGGTAACCTGCTAAGAATGAATCCAATCTCTCAGCTGCTTCAGTTTAGCAATGAACTCATCTAAAAAAGGACAGCAGAATATATGACGTGACAGTCTAATAGCAGATGAACTAGAATCAACGATCCAAAATTTCCCTTCCAATAACCCATGTTACTGGTTCCTTGATCTGATTTTCTGGTACCAAGAGTGTTGAAAGTCTTGCTACTTGGTAAATCAAAAGGCTGGGACAAAAAAGAAATGGTGGTATTTCATTAGTGTTTCAAGCTTAGTATTCTGTTTCTAGATGCCAGTACTGTTCAGGGTGGCTTGCAGAAACTCAGCATCTGAGGCACATTTCCTTTCCTCCCCATCTTTCTGCTTCAGAAAAGGTACTTTTCTCTATTTTCATAGACAATGAAAGTGCAACCAAAATATGAACAGTAATTAACACACTTGGACAGGCACCACAAAAAGGAAATCACTGGAGGAAGTTATGCCTCACCCTTGGTTCAAACGAATGCAAGCTGTGACTAACACCAAAAGCCATGGTTCAATGAGCCTCCAGTCACTCAGTCTGTCCTCCTTTCATCCCATGTTTTTGCTCATGAAACTTTACAGAGCTGCTCTGCAACTCAGAGTGGGAGAGTGAGGTAAGGTAAAACTAATCACTGCTGTAATGCCAGTCACTTCCCTAGGAACATCAGTCAGTGACAGCAATGAGTCTCAAACAGTGAAGCACAACTCCCTGACACGAGCACAGTAAAATGCAAGCTGCTGCCAAAAGCCTAAGTACCGAGTTCTGCCGGATCTAGAAGCAGGGTTACACGTCACTGCTGCTGGCCAGTCCTCCCAGCTCACCTGGGTCTACTGACTCAGACACAGCAGCTTTCAGGCAGAGAGGTGCCACAGAAAAAAGTACAGGCAGCCTTGGGACAAAACAGGGCAAAGAAGAGGTGGCAATGGGTGAATGAAATAGGCAGATCCAGCTATCTTGGAGCTCTGATGCTGCTCCCACACAGAGCCCAGCTCTGAGGAGGTTGGGAAAATAAGCAGTCAAAGCCTTCTCCACTCTGTAGGTTCTGGCACACACCACCCTTACTGTCCCAGCAGCAGCCTCCCAGGTAGCAGCATCTTTGGCCAAATTGGCTATTTTGATGGCAACAGCAGCAGGAGGTTTTAGAGAACTCCTTCTCATAGGAAGTTTCTGACATGTTCATACGTGACAGGTAGCCTAAGGCTTGACAGCCTGAATTTGACCCTTCTAACCCCATAATCACTTGCTGAAACTCTGTGGACTGTCATGCCCTTTGCACGGTGGAACATCACCTCCAGTGACGAGCCTTGGAGCCATGTGCTTGTAAGCTACTCTGTACAGCCTGAATGGTTGCCTAAAATAGCTCAGTTCTAAAGGCCAATAGTTAGTTAATTGTGCATATTGACATTCCCATCTAATGCAATTCACTGAGGTCACAGCATGGCCTTCTGCACCGGTATTCAGACAATCATAGCAATTTTGAAGTTAACAATTCCTGGGATTCCTACAGTTCTCTGAAGGGTTGCCAGCAGGAACATACACATTTTTTATATGCATGTATGCAGGTGTCCATGCATATATACACATATATGTTCTTATTCTGTCTCCACAAGAACAGTTTTATCTACTGGTGAGAGAACTCAGCCTTTTCTTATCACATGCTTTTGATTACATGCTGCACACCAAAACCCAAAAAAGCCCACCCTGCCTAAGAAAATAAAGGCATCTTTGAAGTGAGCCATAGTGAACATGCCAATGGCTTAGGTATATTTCAAGATAACTTGCTTATCTGAGACGATGCTTCCAGTATAGTTGCTGTTGTCCCACTCCAGGCTGCTCTTCAGTAACAGCAATTACAACTCATTTTAAACAACAGGGCCTGTCACATTCTAAAAACTTTATTTAATTATTCATTAAAGGTAAAAAATTATAAACAACTCTTGTAGAATTTTTCTACTGATTGGAAGTCTAAAGGAAACAAAGAAAGGTTTTTCCCCCACACATGGAAACTTTGTCATTTCTAGGTGCCACATGATTAGGAACAATACTATGACCTTACTACTTGTGCTACAAAAACACCTAGAAGTCTCAGCTAAGGATCTGGAACTAACCTACTAAGACCTATGCGCATTTAATAATAGAACACAACTCTCTTTTGTGCAGACAAAGAGTGAAAAGAAGCTCAATTTTAAGTCTTTTATCGGGGGGAACTTCAGAACAAGGAGCTTCAGGCAAATACAAATTTAGCAATAGAGCAAGGAGTGAAACACTCCACAACCCAAATTTCAACCTGGCATTTTGATTACGGGCTTGCCTTTATTTTATGCTTGCTGAGTACTTTCAGCAAGTACTGTACTCCATGTACGTGCTGGCTGACGGCTCTTGCTAAAGTGCACTGCAGTTGTACAGTCTCTGGAGTTCACCAGTAGAGCAGATGTGGTTGTGTCACTGCACACGTGCCAAAGGAGGCCTCCAGCGGTGCCAACCTGCCAAGGCAGCAGTGCAGCAAGACCAAACCCTACAAACCTGACACCAGACAGGCAGAACAGCCAACCTATGGACAGACGGGGGATGTGACGGGCAGACAGCCCTGCTGACAGGCTGCTTTTGAAAGCTTTGATACCAACATAGCAGGATCAATCAGCAACTTCTAATCTTCTCCAGTAAGTTCTCCCTACCAGATTCATGCCATATAGACTTCCAGTGCATATTAAAATCAAGTGTCTTTAGAGAGGGGTAAGATAAAATTATTAAAATGCAGAGTGGTTAAAAAACCATAGGGGAGATATGGGAAAGAAGCATCCGAAAATTTCAGGATTATCAACTCCACCATGTAAATCTGGCAACAATTTGATAGGAACCAGCAGTCAGCTGCTGGAAGAACTTTCTTCCATACTTTATATAATGTATATGGCTATAATTAAAACTATGTCTAGCAACTAGAAGCAAAGTTAAAGTCAGCTTTCCCTTATTATTTCTTAAGAAATCGAAAGGAGGATTCTGTCAGGAACTTTCTCTAGACATTCCAGAGCTAAAGATACTGGAGAAAGGAGGCTATCTATCCCTTCAAAATCTGCCCAAAAATAATACAACCTGCCTATAACACAGCATTAATGTTGACTAAACCCAGGAAAAACTGCACAGGTTCTGCAGGGAGAAGAAGAAAAAACTATATATGCCTTTTTGTCTTTAAAAATCTTCCTCAAAATACCTTGAATGGACTGAGGAACAAAAGAGAAAAATAAACCCCTGCAGGTCCCTCCTTAATGGGGTGCCCTCATATCTATATGAAGAAAGAATCCAGTCCCAGGAGAGGGAATTTATCACAGCACAGGGAGAGGATCACAAACATGGAGATGTTTGTAATTATCCTTACAAACATGACTGCACTGTGCTCCAGCAAGAGATTACTTGCTGTTGTACTTGGGGAAGGAGGATACCTTCATCTTCACACTATTCAATTTTTCATGTCTTTTCCTTCCCCCAGTAACTCAGCAGAAGGTGTTTTTTTTTTTTAAGCAACTTATATTTCCCTACCCCGAGGCTCAGGTACCTGAACAGAACACCTCTGAGAAACAGTTCTTTTCAGTAAGCCTTGGTCATCTGATAGACTACAGGATAGCTAAGCTCTGCAAGTGAAAAACCTGGACTACTTTTCTACAGACAAATGCTCACTGAATCCATTAAAGCTTCAGGCAACAGTGGACGTGTGTATTCAAATGCTTTTCTAAATCTGTTCCAAGCTGATGAACAGCCTAAATGGATTTTAAATTTCATAGCAAGCTTAGGCTACCACTTTGTGTCTGCACTGGCTGCTATTCAGCTTAAGAATAATCTCATACTTTACAGCATGCTTCTGCTCAAAAGATAAAACTATACAGGCCTTCAGAAAAGACAAAGCATTAACGTATTTTAAGGAGTTCACTTTTGATTCCTTTACTGTGATC
Organism: Horornis vulcanius; assembly: GCA_013401035.1. Taxonomy (NCBI): domain Eukaryota; kingdom Metazoa; phylum Chordata; class Aves; order Passeriformes; family Scotocercidae; genus Horornis; species Horornis vulcanius. The sequence goes on along the minus strand of VZUA01033071.1, from coordinate 21,900 downwards.
CCAGTATTAGCATTTTCAAAGTTTATCCCTTGGAGGGCCATGAAAATAAGACTACAAAGTGCTTCCCCTTTACATTAGAATCAACCCTCCAAAGCAATCAGATGACGAGAACAGCACACATATGACCTGAAGGTATTTCCAGACATCACATCATCAGTTTCAGGATACATCAGACACTTCAAAGGTAAACAATACCACTAATTTGAGAATAACTGTTTAGCGACCAGCTTCGTCAGTGACCTCATTTCCTCTGCTTGTAAGCACAATTCCTTTATCTATAAACTGAGGCCATGAATTGCCACTACTGTGAAAGTCTCTCTTTTAGCTGTTTCCAGTGACTAGCTGTGTGTTAGGGTCAATTTCTTCTATATTTAGAGGATGAAGCTTCTGTAAAGCTTAGTTACTGCTCTGTGGGGCTTGTATGATGAAGGCACTTTGCAGTAATCAGTGGCTGCTTGGAAAAAATGCTGGCTTAGGGTAAACAACCGAGATGTGGATCTGGGCTGTATTCCCTTGTGCCAACTGGGGTCATTTCAATCAGCATCAGTGCTGTTTATGTGTCTGAACAGAGCAAGGTGGGGAAAATGGGCTCTGTTCAAGTCCCATGACTAAATCAATTAAATCTGCCTTCAATGTTTTTTTATTTCAAAACAAATATAAAAGATTTCAGAAATTCAAATGTTTCACATATAACAGATTTAAAAGGAATGTTTCAAATATATATACCAAAAAAATCAAAGAAGGGCCTGGAGGAACGCCACACCCCCCAGTGTGCAACATACTGCACACAGCCTTGTGACACCATATGAAGATCCTCCTACATCTTACTCCCTGCTCCTTTTTCTGCTCTTTCTGGCCTCCATCCTTAGCCAAGTATTCAGGTGATTGCTTTTTCTTGGCTTGGCCACATGTACTAGCATCTCTTCTACCTCTCTTAGCATCTGCCTCTCGAAGAACTGCCTTTCTGCCCCTTTCTCCTGAGGGACAGCTCCACCTGGCCTCGACACTGGGGGTCTGTATTCAGACAGGTCCTGCTACCTCTACCAGCTGATTACATTTTCAGTAGCACCATCTGTCTGCCTCTCTCCCTGATCGCTTTTAGCCCATGAGCATTGCTTTCCTTGGTCACAATAAGTAACACAGCATCCTCTCTTGGCTGAAGGCTGAGTTCTGACTCAATCCTTTCCACTCAAATTGCACTGTGCAACTGAGAGCAGTGGAAAGATACACAGTAATAATCACAGCGGGTTCGTAATGACATATCAGCACCAGTAAGGCTTTGAATCAAGTGTCAGTGCCAAGAATTTGTAGCAGATTTGCTATGTTGCTGTGCTGTAAGCCAGATTTGGGTGGAAAAACAATGGCTGAAACAGTCAGTTGCAGAAAGCATGACCATTATTTCTGTACACATATACACACACTTCAACACATCTGGAAATGCAACATGCAATTGATTTAACCCAATTTTGGTTAAAAAGCTCCTGTTTAAATGGTGTAGGATCAACAAGTTCCATGGATTTTCCGAAAGGGCTATACAGCCAGCCAAGCATTTCCATACTTACTCCTTTACATGTATCCAATCCGCCTTATTGGCCAGGTTGCTATGGTATTCTGAACAGTAAAAAAAAAGGGCACTTTTCTATTAAAACTCACAACTAAAGAAAAAATTTCCATGTATTTAAGCTTCCTTGCAGCACTCCACTACTACAATCTTTCGTGATTTGTCACTTGAAATTGCTTGCAACAGCCAAAACACCTGTCAACTACAAAATAATTGTTGCAGTTTAGCACTGAACTGCCTGGATGCACAAGGCAGCATTCAGACGTGGGCAAATCAAGGGCTGATCTCATTGATGGGACTTTCACTCTCTGCCCTTGTTTGAACTTATCTCCAGAGTGGAGAAGGGGCAGAATGGATCAGACAGAGGTGACACAGGAGCAGTAAGAACATCAGCACCTCTGGGAAGCTCACTTTGCAACCAAAAAGTCTCCTCCATTAAATTGGCAAGACTGTCTTTTGATCTCCTTGAGAACTTTAGCTTTTGCAACACACAGCAGTCATGTTGAACGTTTCAGCATTTCAAGATGAATGTAAATATTGATGTCTCACTTGCCAGCACTCCCAGGGAGAGTTTTGCCAGAGTGCAAGGTCCTTCCCACAGCACTGCCACACTATCAGTTCGTGATGAATTAAGAATGAACTGTGCAGATTCATATGGGTACCAAAGTGCTGCTGTCAAAAGGTTTGTGGTGACTTGAGACCCTCTGGGAAAAGTACAACAATATTTAATGGCAAAACTATTATCTCTGCTGAACAAAACCTGAAAATCCAATTAAGGATCCCTAAGAAGGTAAGAACCAGGGTAAAAAGGATCAAGCGTAGTTCCATTTTGGAAAAGCCCACATGAGAATTTATACTCACACAGTTTTTATTTCAAAATCTGTCATATGAAGGCACATTTTCCAATGCCAAATGCACAATGGTCTCTTAATAATCCATGATAACAACACCTACAGCTTGGTCAATATCTTGTGCATTGGGCAGTTGCCCTGCTCATTGTTTAGGACACCCAGTAATCCTGTCCTTCGGCTCCAAAGTGCAAGTTGTCTGTGCCAAAAATACTATGTTTTATATGGTTTATTATATTTATATGGTTTATTATATTATATACACCATCTCCTCTGCTGAAGATAGTCATGAACAGCTCCCTAGATCCAGAAGTACTCACAATACTTATTATGTTGCAGCCATACTGACTGTCTTTCATTAAAAGTAACTACAAGCAGCNAACCAGCACAGCCTTGTTTGCATGAAGGCTTCAAGCAATTGTACTTGTGTAAGCAAAACGTTGTTAGGCTTACAGCTAATAAAAAACTTATTTGCAAGGCAGAAATAGGGTATGTATTGCAATAATTATCTTGGACAGAAGATACCTTTTTCCTAATGGCATAACAAAGCAATTATGCTTTGGATGTACCCACTGGCCATGCTGAAGAGTGACTACAATGGGTGGAGCATCATCCTTGCCCTACATGACCAGGGTCTGTGAAATCAAACATTTAAAAATACTTACACAGTCATGTCCTGATAACAAGCTCATGGCACTTAGAAATAATTCCGTGTTGAAGTAACAGTAGAATACCATTTAACCACATATCCTACACATATTATGGGATGCACAGCTATACATATCTTACACAGCTTGATCTTATAAAACATACTTGATGTTTTTGGAGCCACTTTCCCTCCAAGATAAGATCTCAGGCATCTGTCATCTATCTTGCTCCTATCAAGCTAAGGAGGCTGACAGTGTGAAAGAGAAAACCTACCATAGCTTCCATTTCATTTGACCTGTAAAGAGAGTCTGCAAAACACCAGAGTTCTAATGTTTCAGGAATGAAACACTACCAATGACAGGCATGAAAAGCATTTTCTACTGGTCACATCATCACATGTATCACCCAATTTTGAAATAAAAGAAATCCCAGTATCCCCACATTTATCAAAGACTGAGTTACATCGAGCAACATACCTTTGAGATGTTACTAGAGCGGCTCACAGAATGCCCCAACGCCTTCTCATTCTGAAAGAGCAAGAACAGGATCACTGCAGCAACAAGTCACAGTTATGAAAAATGTAAAAGTTGGCATTAGAAACCAAATTCCATGGAGAAAGTCTTACAGCTGGGGCTTTTTAAGGATGTTGCTTCTATTGACATCAGCCTGATTTACAATAATCACTGAATTGCTTTGTTTGTCTAACAAGATATTACCTTGCAGAAAATCACATGGGCAACATATACACAAACTGACAAATACTAAAACTATTTTCTCTGAAGGTAGTGTAAAGCCCTTTACTCAGATGGCACCGATTTTGCAAAGGATACTTCTATCATGAAGACTTGCTTCATCTACATTTAAAGGCGAACATCCAACCACTAAAGCAGAAAGCTCTTGCTTAATGAAAAACAAAAATATCATAGTGATGTCTGGAAACAATTGTGAATAACAACATGCACGTCACTTCAGGATACAGGGCAGAATTATTGAGGAACTTCCTTTTAATACAGAACTTGGAATTAAACTGGAAATATCATAAAAGATGGAAATGTGGAAGCTGCAATTCTCAAAAATGAAATTAATGATGATTGTATCTGTTATTCTCTTTTCAGCGTGAGGACCCTGACGCATAAGGATGAGAATCTTATCTCCTTCAAAAATTAGCTGTAGGTTTCAGCAAGGTATTTCATCCTTTAAGGATA
>VZUA01033071.1:2429-14371 GCA_013401035.1 Horornis vulcanius | reverse complement strand
ATTTCATCAAAGGCACTGTAACCATAACAACAGGGCAAAAAAAAAAATGTTCATTGAAGCTACAGGAGACAGGAGGAAGAAAAAATGGGCAGGAACATGTTCTCAAGCTAAGACAAAAAGAGACCAACACAAGCTGGCAAGCACAAAGCCTTGCCACTGCATATGTGTGAGGTGTGGGGGAAGCAGGCTGTGCTTGGCCTTCTAGGGATGCGTGGGAAGCAAACAGAGCAAGGCTACGTGTGACAAGCGAGAGTGAAACTCTTGGGTGAGAAGTCTCCCTGAAGCAAGACAGGCGACAGACTCAAATCCAGCCCAAGGTGTCAAAGACAAGGATGAAATGAAACAGAGCAGAAGTTTCTTCATGTTAACTCTATGTCCCCCCAAAAAACTCCTGTGTAGTTGAAGATGCTTGCAAGGGAGCATGACTGAACTTAGGCACCTGTGTTGAAAAGGATGTACTAAAATTCAATAAGCATGACAGGCTGGAAGACAAGACCTGTATTTGCACAACACAGTAGATGATGCAGAGTAAACAGACTTTTAGCTGCTGCCACAGAAACTTGTCTCTCTGCCTCTGCTCCCAGAACTGATTTTATCAGATAGATGCTAGGACCCACCATGAGACAGATGCACACTTCATCTTTATTCATCTACTATTGGAAATATATTTATCAGAGGTTTCAGTCAGCAGATGACTGCAAACAATTGGTTTTGTTATTGAAAAAGTTATTTTTATTTGTTATTTTTAAAACAAAAAATCAGTCTTGAAAAGTATTCCCTTAAGGGCTACAGAAAGCATGCACACATATATTTAGGAATCTGTGATATTCCTAATGGACTCCTAAGAACCTAAGTGCTTTTTAACATCTCTGTTTCTTAGCCACACAAAACAGGCACATCCATAACATCAACAGAAAATTCACTATAGTAGATTTTAATAGCAGGCACAATTAATGAGGAAAAGAAACATTAAAGAGATAAAAATTATTTAAAAGGCAAACAAACACATCTCACTTTCCATTCTATATCCACCACCAGTACATTTATCTTGGGATCTTTTAGAATTATTCACAAATTAACACTGAGATGGGAGTGGCAAGGCTAAGCTTTCATGGTACTATCACTCCCAATCAATAAAAACCTTCAGAGACTATTTCTAGTATGTTCCCACTGCACAGTAAGACATATTCTGGTTGGTAATCACAGCTCCAAACAAGCTTTCCTTCCCTCATGCAAAAGCATTAGGCTTTGCATGAAAGATCAACACAAACACAACATCTGCAAGCAAAGACCCTACAATTATCACCAGTTAAAGTGTCACTCTCCTTTAGAAATTCAGTCTTTCCGTATGGAATAATAGGAATCCTGCCTTTTGAAGTCATCCTCCTCAACACCTGGCAGGCGTTTAAAAAACAAATAAACAAACCCCACCCAGACAGGAAAAAACTACCAAGTGCAACTTGTCACTTCTCCTGAGCCATTCACTGGCAGTTGCCACTACGAAGTCCACAGCAGCTAGTGCAGCTCTAGAAAAATGACTGAAAACCAGAAAAATTCCTACCCAGTCCTCTGGATGCACTTACTTGCAATTGCCAGAATCCTCCTCCCAGTTTTCCTTTCATTTTTTACCTTCCCCTTGAATTTGCTCCCAGCTGTGTGACAGAGCTGCCTTCTTGCTTCACCAGCTGCTTCAGCTCACATCTGCCTTTCTTCAGGGCTCTGCACTGTGCCTTCTCCGTCTTGCCTGGCTCATTTTCCTTTCTGCCACCATTCCTCAGTTGCATGACATCTCTCAAGGGCTTTTCAGTTCACATATCTAGAAGATGAGAACTCCCTTCTGTCCTTCCTTTTACCTCAGTCTTTCATATATTCAGCATTTCAAGTTATTTTACTCTTGCTTCCCTACCCTAATGCATCCATTTTCCACTTCGCACAACAGCTACGTAACTCAAAGAGCCAAACCCAGAATTCCTGTGAACCCCAATACATCAGTTCCTAGCATGAGAGCCAGAGCAGCCATAGCTGCTCCTGTCCACTTGAAACACCATTGTATCAAACTGACCTTTCTCCAAACTTAGCTGTAGACTTACTGCAGCATCAGCAAGCAGGCACCCTAAAGAAATACAACTTAAACATCTTGGCCACGTGAAGGGTAAAAAATATACCAGTATAATAATTAGGAGTATTTCCAACAGTGGTTTCCAGTCATTAAGGCAGGTAAATAGAAGATGACAGAGGAATCAGTTTCCTAGCTTGTGCAACCACCTTCTGGTTACATCTGTGACTACAGACCTAAATCCAGTCCTAAGAATGATTAATGCTAAACCCATCTTCATCTCTGCTCACAGACCTGCAGAGGAAACAGCAAGCCAGATCCCAGTGGGTAAGCCATATGACTTTTATTCTCTTTTCATCTGGGAAAGAAGGACAGAGGACACCAGAGGATGGTACTCCTTTGCCCTCAAGACACCAATGGCTATGTGTGAACCTAGCACAGGCTTGCTTCTTGAAGTCTTAATTCTTTAATACAACAGTGTGACCTGATAGGGTACTATATTCCCCATTTTGCAGTACAATTTCTGTGTTACAATATCTTACATGATAACATGGGTTAAGAGCTTCATCTGAAGATAGGTGTTCTCCATCTAAAACCTCAGTAACAAATAGCAGAGACTTTATTTTGAGGAGATTGTTACTGCAGTGCCACAGACAGAGATCTCTACAAGGCAAGTACTAATGTCTCAGGCCAAAAGAGACCCAAAAACAAACCAGGTCAGACTGGCTAGATCACTGCCAACTTTTGGTTTTCTATGTGGACTCTGAAAGGCATTTTAATTTCATTTTGTGCATTACAATTGCATTTTACAATGACAGATTAAGCATGAACTTGATATCAAGCAAAATCACTTACTGTTATCAACAACTCATGTCAATGAATTCTAACAAAGCATTCTGGGTAAATGGTTGCTTTTCTTATTAAAAAAAACTTTGAAGAAGAGAATGAATAAGTAAAAACCTGCTCCAATTCATACAGCAATTCTCATTCTTAGATCTGATGAGAATTACAGAATGGAACACAGAATGGCACTGCTTGAAATGGTGAGGTGCTGAAGTACTGTGTAGCTGATCCATACAGGGCAAAGCAGCAAATCAGAAGTGAAACTCCATTCTTTCATTGAGTCCTACATCTAGAGCATGAATATATCACTGTTCTACAAATATGCACTTGTACATACCTAGGCACTGTTTCAGGTTTCATGACTGTGTCAAATTTCCTGACAACTTCTTCCAAGAATTCCTGCAAATCTTGCTCTGCAACCCTATACCTGAACAATACATATTAAAAAGAACACATGCTTTTTGTCTGGGGAGAGGAATTGCTGCTACTGATATTGGCAAGTGCACTGAAGTGTCTGAAGTAGATAGAATGAGAGGAAAGAAATGGGAGAACACTTGGAAATTATTTCTTGCACCTGTCAAAACCAATGGATTGTTAAGTTACAAAAGCTTTGTCAGGACTGGATCTCATCAATGACAGAACTTGACATTTAAATACTTCAGTAAGAAATGGTACTTAGCATTTTATCATCTGAATATGACCTTTATTTCTTTGGCAGTCACCAGGTCATTGTGGAAGAGCAATAGCTATCATCAGGGTTCATCAATGACTTTTGTAGACAGCTAGAAGAGTGATAAAATTAAAAATAATGCCATAATGCACCTGGTCAAAAAAACATTAATGGCACCTATGCTTTGCATCTCTGCTCTTGTAGAATATTAACTTGAGAACACTTGTGCAGTGTTTACTTGACACTGGAAAGCAAAAAGGTGATGGAAATCACATCACCTATTTCCTTTTTTTGCCTTTCTGGAGACACAGTGTAAATAGGAATCCAAATCATGCCCCTTGCATCTATCTAGTATCTTCTGTTACTGGATAATCCCACTTGATTCCCAGCCACCAGCAATCCATGACCAAGTGCAGAAAGCCAATGTAAGATTACAGATCTATCACAGGGGAAAATCCAGAGCAAGTTCACTGTGGATAACTCAGAGGGCTCTCTAACTTTATTCATAGTCACATCAAGCCACTCCACATAGTGGGAGACAAACTCAGAAAAACAACCTTAAGGCAGAAGATAAACTGGAAAGTAAAACACAGGAGAATTAACAAGCTTTATTCCAGGCACTGAACTTACAGCTGTGCCTGAAAACATCAGCAACAGATATAAAATCTTGAGATCATATGGCTTTAACAGAAAAGCCTGGCCAACAAAAGGAAGAGACAACAGACCAAATGGCTTCAGTGGCAAAGTTCAAGGAACTTAAGAATTCAAAGAACAGGCTATGCCCTTTGGGGGCTTGGGAAGGCAGGTCAAGGAGGCCAACAGATCACAAATAAGGAGTCGAACTGAGGAGAAATTCAAAGAACAAGGCAAACACAGCAGAATGTTGAAGTTAAATAAGAATCTCTTGCCCATGCTTGCATTCCAGTGCAGACAGAAACACCATGCGCTCCATCTCTGGCCTGCCTTAGGAACAGCTCTCAGAACTTCCATGGATGTGTCCAGTACAACACAAACTTGTCAAGCACGCAGGTCCCTACATGTAACAGATATGGTTACTTGTTGTGTACTGCTCTGTGCCTGGCTTTGCCAGTTTGGTCCTAGGACTACAAAGGAGATACAATGCTTGCATTCTTTCTTGACTCCAGCCAGATGGCGGATAAGGTGAGAAGAGCATTCTCTACGAAAAGGCCCTTTTCTCCATGGCTTTGCTCAACACACCATTTTTCTGGGTTTTGCATTGCTTTCCTTTACTTCCAAAGACTCCGCAAAGTGGTTCCTATCATGGATAACCTGCATTTCCAGCTGTTATTTCAAAACAGACATCTGACCTCCATCTTCCTTCTTTAACCATCTGAGCTAGAAGATGATAAATGTTTTCCTCTTGATGACCAAAGGCTGCCTCACTTGGAAGTGCAAATTTTTATTTCTGTACAAGACCATCAGTCTGGTACATTTCACTAAAATCTTATCAATTTGCATACTTTTTACATGCACATGCCATGTCCTCAATTTCAAACAAAGAAAGTAGACTACAAAGTTTGGCACCCAACATGTTTTACCGATGTTCTTATCTTGCTGTTGCCAGACAACCTGCCTAAAATCGATGCACGACTTCATGTGATGCAACACAAAAAAATGAATCCTTCCCTCAGGGAAAAAATCATATGAACTACAAAAGACATGATCCAAAAATACACCTTTCTTGATAATGGAAGTAGTACACATTAAGTTTACAGTAAAAATGCCATTTCAAACAATTTTGTGCATTTAACAGCAGAAAGAGAGACAGGCGCTGAGGAAGTCTGCAATTATAAATACATTAAAAGGAATAACATTCTATCTTTTACAAAGTAATTGCATTTAATGCAACTGCTGGAATTCTCATGGTACACTAAACATGTCAATATGCCAAATCAATTGACTATTTTAAACATTCACAGATTAAAATACCCTCTAGGCAACTGGTAACTTGGAATTTCTCAAGCTGCCAGCAGACAGAGGAAGCCTGCAGAGCCTCTCAGAAGAGCTGGCCTCTGCAGGGCCCTGCAGGTGCAGTGCTTGCTGTGAGCCCCAAAACATGGCACCATCAGGCTGTGTTCTGGTACCTGCTCCTCGGGCAGGGTGGCAGCTGCAACTCGGGCCTGACACACGGGGGCAGATCACTGCCTCTGCTCATCCAACATGGTCCACAAAGCTGCTTTTTTCTTCAACTCATACCACCAAAGTATACTGCTAAAACAGTGAATTACCAACTGATCTCTTAGCCAAGGTTACAAAGGCCCCCCTAAAACCAGATTCAGAACAACAGCAGAAAACTTGTCTATTTCCCAAAAGAAAGCGTGATACTTCAAGTAGTTTCTATAATGCTCAAGGATCTGACCTTCTTTTTGTCCCTTTACATCTTAACGTGACATGATTCCTTATTAACCTGTTTCTTACTGCTTGGATCATAAGGGCAAACAATGTTCCCTAGAGAAATTAGAGAAATCACTTCCCAAATGACACTGGAAAAGTGTTCAGGGTATTTTTGTTAACATTTAACATGATATGGCTAAAAGCACATGACAAAAGAACACTTGAAAGAGCACTTGTAGATATTACATCTATTTTGCAATACCTAATCAGTACAGACCAGCTTGCTTTGTCCTGAAATTTTACCTTTGCATTTTTATTAGTACAGTGAGCAAAATATTCTGCCTGAAGCATTTCAAACTCAGTGTTAAATGATCACAGAAATTTAGGTAAATCATCAACTAGGGTGTACAGATGCCATTAAACTTACTGAGCCAAACACTGGGTAGAGCAAGATCCTTGTACGACTCTTAATTGTGATGTTCTGGAGAGTTTTTTATCACATTACATTTCTAGCAGCATTTGTTTCCAATTTCAGAGAACTCACTAAGAATAGCGTCTAAGAAAAGCAACATATTCAGCCATCCTTAAAGAAAACACTGCTCAGAAAAAAAAAAAAAAATCACACCTAAGAGAAAAGGTGCTTTTCATTTAAAAGATAGAGCATTTGAACTGCGGAGCAAGAACCTTTAAAAGCACAGATGTGCTAATAAAGATTTTTATTAAATGACTCTTCAGAGTTCCTGACTAATTATCCAGGAAATTCCAAACATGTTGACTGACTATATACCACAAAAAAATTTAAAAACATGCATATGTGAATGCTCACATTTACATACTTTTAAGCTTTTTTCAATTAAAAAAATAATGCTTCCCTGCTCCACCTGGAAAAAGCCCTACAAAACTAGAGAAAGCACATATACTACCAACTACCTTCTCTTTCCTCAAAACTCATACCCTGATGCCTGAAACAAAGGCAGAAAACTCTTGAGATGTAACAGGCTACCCTAACCAGTAACCCAAGAGCATTTTATATCATTTTGTCAAGGAAGCACAGTTGGCCTCACACAGAGCCTCACCTGATGCTATGGGATGCAGCCAACTAGGGTGAGTGCAGAGTGGGCTACCTGGGACTAGGGAGAGGACCACTCCTGGGCACAGCATCATTCATGGGCACCCACCAGTGTTCTGCACTGTTTGGTGCTGTGAACATTTAAAATCACTCCACTGCTACAGTACCAGTGCATGGAAAGAACCTGGCAAGGCAGTGTTTTGCAACACCTGGCTACATCCCCAGCCTCCTGTGCCACTGTTAACCACACCCTCCCACAGCCTGGCTCAGCAGGACATTTTCTGTGATTGTGAATTTCAGGGCTTCCTGCAAAAATTCACAGCTGAAGAAGCCAAGGTATGATATCTTCTGCTTTTACATGTCTGTCTGTCAGGTCCATTCCATTTGCTCACAGTAGTGCATGAACAACAGTGACTCAATACGGCCATTTCTCACTGACCAAGAAATTCTGTGATTTGCACAGCGCTAGAGACTGAAAAAGCACACAGGGTTTAACACACTCGAAATGTCCTTCTTGGCCATCTGGGCACACTCCTGGCTCAAAGATTCTGACTGAGTCACTAGTATTTCAGTGCCTACAAGTGGTAGTATGTAGTTTTAAAAACACTATTTTACCTTAAGGAATGGGAAACAGAGATGAAACAATTGCACTAAGAGTCAGCCAGAAAAATGTGTTTGCCTTTGCACGTGGAAATCTACATTTACTACGTATTCAGCTGGGAAAAGTAAAAGAACATCTACATCTTAAAGAACCCTTGTGCAGGAAGGGACAGCTGTGCAGTGCATACATTGTCCAACACTGAAGCCAATGAAGTTTTGTTGGCTAAATTACACAGGGATTACCCACCACAGCAGGGCTGTCAACCTGCAGGCCAACACACAGTTAAAGTAAAAAAGAGACTTTTTTTAGAGCAAGTGGTGTGAATACAGAGTATGGTGCCTGTAGTTGAAAAGGGGATGGTCCATGTGGGCACCCTCAAAACCTAAAAGCCTAGAAGACAGCAGAAGACTGTCTGAGGCAGTTGGATGGGAGACATACAAATCCAACCAGCTGAAGAGAAGAAGCCTTCCAGGAGAGCACTGCTCTTCACCCATCTGGGACACTCAGTGCACACACTGTCTAATAAGGAGGGCTGAGGTTTCTGTGTGTCTGAAGAGCCGAATGCCAGCAGCTGCGTAAGAACTAAATTTACCACCACAGTCCCAGGAACGCCTGCATTTTCTGCTAAAATAAAATCTCTGGGCCATTAGCCTATTGAAACAGAAGCTTTTCCACTTAACTGAAGACATTTACTCATTCTCTTTCTGCAACTCTCATGCTCCAGTTCCAGTGAAATCCTGCTTGGTCTCAGAGTTTTTTATGGTAACACACAGGCATCAGCTCAAAAGTACTGATATTATGCAAGTAGTATTAAGCAATTCATTTCTTTGGGTTCCTCTGCCTCACTCATTTATTCCTATGAAAGAGAAAATGAACTGCAGCTGTGGAGTGTGGTAGCTGACCTACTGGGGACAGTGCTGCATTCCTGCGCTGACACAGCATTTTGTAAAGTTTAGTTCCCAAGGGGAAAGGGTTATAAATAAGTCTCATATTCACATTACATCTCCTGTTCTTTATTTATCTAAAGCCTTGAGTGAGGACTTTTTTTTTTCCCCACAGGAAACTGCATCCAAGTTATCAGGAAAAGCGTATTAACTTATACAATTTGACTTTTGTCAAATTGCCTTTAAATTGACCACCACCAAAGCTAGATTTTAAAAACCCAGTTTCCACCTTTTCTATGCTCACTGCTCTACACATGCATTATCTGCAGAAATCACACTGGTTATCTCTGAAATCTGCAGCTGGTTTACAAAACAATACATATTATTAAAATACATAATTTTGTATTTTTTGAAGTAACTTTTAAAATATCACAGAAAACCACTAAATAATTAAATTAAATGCTGCAAACACATATATCATACCTTTAAGGGAAGTTGTTTTCCCTTAGCCTTTAACCTGGAATTGAGCAAAAAGCTGAAACAATGAAAGAGGGGCTTCACCACTAGAATCCAGCAGAGAAGATTCCCTTTTGGGGTAGGATCCTCAGTTTGCAAGCTTTTATGCCTAGAGCATCGCACCAACCACATGCTTACTGATCCTTTTACAACAAAGTTCTGATCCAAAACTGAAACTTGTCAGTCCAAACACCCCCTGGCCCAAACCATTTTCTGATTCCTCTTAGTTTTAAAAATGCAGGAAAAAAAAAAATCCCCTGAATGTAAGTACCATACTTCCAGTTTGAAATGACTGCTCAGGTACCTTCCTGGAGATTGAAGAGAAGCAACTGCTGCTTTGGAAATCCATTTTTCTTAAAAGCCAAATCCCAGGCAAGCAATATTGCTTATCAGGACATTACAAAATGTCAAAATTCTCCCTTAGATTTTAGTTTTAAAGGAGCCCTTCAGAAGGCATTCAGCAAGAAAAAAAAATGCAAAGCATTCTCTAAAAAAAAACCCCAGATGATTTGGCACGACAAGCATTGTGGGAAAAGGCAGGAGCACAGGGGGAAGGATCAGATGCTGGTGAGCTGCATCTTGCAAGTGCAGGCTGTGAGAATGATCAGACAGTACCATGGGATAAGGATGCAACCTGCATGAACAACTGGATTGTGCTCTGAAACACAGAGACTTAAATGTACAAAGACTCAAACCAGAACATTGTGACCCACATTCAGACTCCCCTAAATTTAAAACCCACAGTTTTTGTGTTTCAATACAAACAGTTACCAAACATGAGTGAGAACAATGTGAATTTGCAAGGAAAAGCTATGGGTTAGATACATTTATCATCTTTTGCATTTTAACTCTTTGTTTCCCTTTCACCATTCCTTACACATATGTGCTTTGCTTTGAGGAAGTCACAAATGTCACTGTGTTTTCACAGGCATCCAGGAGGAAATTCATATATGAGATTAAATGATTCCTTAGGTCAAGCAAGACCTGAGACTGGTGAGCAGGGATTTCTGCAACAAAACAAGCATCATGAAAATGGGAATCAACCCAAAGGAAAATGCACTTACAACTGATCAAAAGATAACAGTTCACCCTGCAGTTACGACAGTTTCCTATTACCGGTACAGTTCAATTCTTAATAATCCTCCAAAAAGGCAGATAGAGATATTTAAGTATCAGGTCTGGAAAAAGTCATTGGACATACTCCCTGTAGGCTTCCCTTGTTTAATGCGTGGAAGCGAAGAAAACATCTACAGAGAAAAGTCGCTGGGACAAACCTCTTCCAGTCACTTAAAACTCCAAGCCTTAGAATCCCAAAGTAGTGAAACAGGCAGTCTTATCCTACAGCTAAGAACAAAGTAGCATAACAGAGAGTAAATAACAAAAGCAAGAGTTCAAGGAACAAGTGGCCAATTTTCCACACAGATGCTCAGAAAAGCTGATACTTTTCTTGAAAGGTTCCTTAAAACCATCTATCTGATGCTAGTACCCAAAATGACAGAACGAATTACATAAAAAAGAGGATGTAAAATTGGAAGAACCTCTCTAAATGGGTAAAACCCACATCATCACTGAAAATTAGGCTGTACTACAGGATTGAAACTTTGGCGCACAGTGCATGTGCTTATATAGCACTTTCTTATACAGCACTTTTCCTCCAAAACAATATTCTCCCTCACTGTAGTTGCTCAGTGGTGAACTGCACTGGGGAGCAGCTCAAAATAAGAGCAGAACAAGATGATACCTGTAAAAGAGACATGATGAGGCCAGTTTGCAATTTACAGCCTCTTGCAAAACACATGCCTGGAGTTTGGTATCAGTATCCTGAAGCAGGCAAATGTGGCAGTTACTTGGCAGAGGAGAAACCTGAGGCATAAGGAAATTATGCTGCCTTGAGTGAAATTCACCCCTGTTTGTAGTGCTGTTGTATGCGGTGTTGCTCTGTGTCACAGCCAGCAGCTGTGTCCTGTTACAGGCACGTGGCCGAACAGCGTGTGTGGTTTGCACAGGATGAGTTTCATGTACAGTGAAGCCATGCCAAAGCAAGGACAACGTAAGTGAGAGCTCTCCCCTCCATTCTTCTTGGTTGTAGAATGTAAATCTCCAAGCTGGATCTTGTCAGGGCACTGATTTTCACATGGAGTATCAGAGTTTGGGATCTGCTTTAAGAGCTGCCTCCCAGAGCCCACCACCTGGCAAAACACTGTCTACTTCTTAAAAGCTGCTTCTGTTAAGTCAGTGATGTACTTCATTCCACCAATCTCATTTCACCCCTGAAAGTTTTCTATTTGTCCCCACCAATTGTAAATTTCATCTCAAATTGTCACCACACTTCCCTGGCTGTATATGACCTTTAGTTCTCTAAGCATGCGGTCCAGGAGCATGCTGAACATGCTCCACAATATCCTCATTCCCCTGCACGTGGAAGCAAGCAAACTGAGGGTGATCCAAACTGATATACGTTCAAAGATGCCTAATTTGTTTTATTTTGTTTGGGGTATTTTTTGTTTGTTTTGTGGTGCGGTTTTTTGTTTGTTTTGTTTGTGATTTTTTGGTTGTTTCTTTTTTTTTCTTTTGCAAGTGAGGCCCCACCGCATAGGCAATCTACAAGCTTGTCCAAAAAAGTTAGGCTTCCTTTAGGTGCTCAGATATTTAAGTTTTCCCAACCTTTGGCACACTCAGAAACCCTGCTGCCTGTGCTCCCAAGCACATGGGCATAACTGGAGCACAGCAGTGTAACTGAAGTAAGAGGATTACATTTGAGGAGGGACATTTTTTGGTGTGAGACTAGAGGTTTATGGAGATTAAAAAACAGGAGCAGCTTCCCCAAGTGACAGGGTGAAACCAGCAAAGCCCATACATAAACAGTGTCTATAGGAACACTGCTTAGTATCCTTCAGCAGCAGAGATACAGTGAGGAGAACAGCCCATGAACCAGTGACCACAACAAG
>VZUA01033070.1:3420-31140 GCA_013401035.1 Horornis vulcanius | reverse complement strand
TCACGAAACTTGAACAAAAATAAGGCAGCGGGACAGAAGATTGCTGCAGATGACTTTCAGCTGGCTCATGCCTGCCTGCTCCATAGGAGGAGTTTTAAGGAGCTGGATTCAACACTTAGGGAATCTTGAAAAAACAACCGTGAATGACACTGAAATGTTGTTTTTCACCCTTAATGGCAAAGAAACTGCTTTTTTTAGACCTTGGATTACATTAGGGTATACTTACTCTCTGTCTTAAGATAATGCTGCACAGGTTTTTAGAGGAATTGAGTTAGTACTTTCTAAAACATTGTTTTCTTCTGTGGTTATGTGCTGACATTTATAATGAATCTTAGTCAGAGAGCAAAACCACTACTTATAAAATCCACCCCCACAAATTAACAAACAAATAAACAAAAAATATAAACACACAAATAAACAAAAACCTGTGCTAAAATTAAAAACCTCTTGTAATCTTTGAAGCACTGCTTGCAAATACCTCTATTTTATGGAGGGTTGCTCTTAGAGGCAAGTGAGATTACTTTCCATTAAGAAAGGTGTTGCTGGAATTGAAAGAATACCATCTTTTTCAGTGGAAAGGAACATCTCGGAAGTACTCAGCTTAGGTTTCACATGCCAGGCCAGCTTGCAAGGCTAGACTTCTCCCAAAAACATTTGAGACATTGAATGGATTTGAATTGAATGGATTGAATGGATTTGACCTAGAGATGATTGAAGAGTGGGCAACACAAGGTGTCCTTGCTGACCCTTTAGTTTTTCAGAGCAGTTGTCTTTTGTCTGGACGTTTTACACTGTAAGAGGCGTGGGCTTGTACAGTCTTCCCACACCACATGGGCCTGCAGCTGAGCAGAGCACCTGCAGAATTGAGTTGTGGAAAGGGAACAAGAGCTGCTCACCTTTTCTTCCACTGGCTGGATCATTCCACCCTCTCTTCTTACAGATGCCTGGTATCTGCATTCTTTTTCTGTTTCCTGCACCACTGCACATAGTAGAAGGTAAAATATTTTAGTAAGTGGGAATATGCCAGACATTTCAGAAAATTAAGGTGGACATTTTTATATTGACGTTTTTGCAAATGTCAATTTTTGGAAATGTATAAAGAGGTTTCTAATCAAAATGAAACAGAGAATTTGCCATAGTTTCAGATATGAAACAATATTACTACCTCTTGAATACACTTCTACTTTCACAAAATAACATTTTCTAAAGAAAAACTATTTCATCAGCAGGTTTTGACCAGCTTCATAGTTTCATTTTTCTATCATTTTCTCAGCTAGAGTGGAACAACAAAGAATCAAAAAAAAATGCTGTTATCTTGTGTTACTTAACTAGTGTTTATGAATGTCCAGCCCCCTTGCTACCCTCCTGCCCTTGGTGGGTCCTTAAGATGCAGATGCAAATGCACACATACCCACACAGCCAACCCTGAGGCTGAAGCCAGTCTGCTCTATGTCTTGCTTGATGACAAGAGCTTGGTCCCAGTGGTCTCACGCCCACCTTCCACTCTGTGCACTCCCAGGCCCACCAAGGGCACTGCAGGAGGAACGCTGCTCAGCCTTTGCAGAGTTCTTCCCCAGGCTGAGCAAAATAACAAAGAAGAAACTGCATGTCAGGTATTCATGCCACATTTTCCCCTTGGGACCAGAGCAGAACTTCCAAGCTTACTTTGGTACTGTGTGTTGTGGTGCCTATGCGGGGTGAGCAGTGTCCTTGTGGTCCTCAGGTCCATGGCTCAGCACTGTGCTGAACCTGCATGGATATGTTAAGAGCATTTTAGGCATCCTGGATGTTTCAGTCACAATCTGTGTTTTACAAAGGCTCCTAAATATTTCTGCTGCTGAGAGTCCCCATATGGTGCAAGAAGAAGGCATTTTTGGAGGGGTCATGGTTGCCCTGTATCCTGGTAAGACACCATGATTATAAGCTTCTCCTCAAGAAACTGATGTTACAGGACCATGGGACCCAGCCAAGCCTTCTGCTGGCCACCATTCAACCTCCTTTGATCAAGAGGCATTGGTGGAGGAGGAAATGGGAAAAACAACGCAGATATAAATGCAGTAAATTCTGTTGTTAATACTCATTTTGTGTAAGACATCTGGACCTGCCCCCTCTCTACTATTAGGGGAATTTTGAAGGTTGTGCAAAATGTTTTCTCCTGTTCCTCTGCTGGATTAACAGCTGCAAAAACTGGACCAGCTCAGCAGTTGTAATCCCTGGGTTCCTGTGTGTACTTTTTGATTTCAGAGGCCTCTGTTGGTAGAGAATTCATACCTCAGTTTGGGGCCAAATGATATGATAGTGATTATGGGATGTCATCTGTTGTCTTGCACATAATCTTTGCATGTTTTCCCAATCAATCCATAATTGCTTCTATCTGAGCTTCCACAGGGTGGTGTGGAAAGTCCTGACTTTGGCTGTCTGTAAGTCCATTCCAAGGTCCTCAGCAAGAGCATTCTAATTTGAGATGGAGGTGCAGGAGTGTTTTCTCTGGTATATTACACTGCAGAGCTTGTTCTCCTTAATTTTGCTGTCTGAGCTATATCTGTACAAAAAAAGAGCACAAGAGAAAACAATTAAAAGTCTCTAGTATCACTGGAAATGAGGAAAAATACCACTGAAGTAGATAATATAACTGTTGTGATTGAGATGAGAGCTGGGATTCGTTCGTACTGAATTAAAAGCACACAGAGAAATACAGTAGTGGGTTAAAAATTCAGTATTAGGGGAGTTTCATTGATCTCCTCTGCAATCCAGTTTATGTGGCTTTGTGCCCACCTGCATGTGGTCGTCTGTTTCACACAATGTGGCATCTCACAGAGGAATAAAAGTTATGCCTAGAGAGCACTGGTGAGGTGTTCAAACTCTTTAGCATGTCAGAATAATTTCTGAATTTCAGCTTGACTTGCATTTTCCATAATGTCTTTCCTCTTCATATTTTTCTTCCAAGTTTTTATGCCTTTCTAATGTCCTTTTAATGTCTTTATGTTTATTTTGCTTTATTACTTGCACTGTGCGATTTTAAAGCTGTGCTGTTGTAGAGATTTACTGTCTTTTGGTCTCCTAATCTTTTCTCCCACTGATTTCTTTATCTTTTCCCGTTCTCCTTCTCCTGTGCTTTCTCCCCCATCTTACTACAGAGTTCCTACCTGTTTCCTCAGATGACATTTGAATTCAGGATGGTCTGAAGAGTTTCATGGGTGGATATGAGTCAACAGATCTTTTAAGAAATTTACAGTAAAGGCCTTAATTTTAGCAAATAAAAAGTATTGTAGCCTTCCCTGTGACTGGAGAGGTGGCTCCTGAATGTTTGCATTAGCTACCAAGCCACATAGGAAATTCTTGAGAATGTTTTCAGTGATTCAATTTCTTGGTTGCTAAGTCTGCAGACACTGAATTATTTTGAGTA
Organism: Horornis vulcanius; assembly: GCA_013401035.1. Classification (NCBI taxonomy): domain Eukaryota; kingdom Metazoa; phylum Chordata; class Aves; order Passeriformes; family Scotocercidae; genus Horornis; species Horornis vulcanius. The sequence goes on along the minus strand of VZUA01033070.1, from coordinate 27,734 downwards.
TGCGTGGCCAGATTTTATTCTTGCTTTATTTTTCCACTATTCCTTTATTTCATTAAGTCTTTGGCCTACTGTTTTTGTTTTCTTTTCCTCTTTCATAAATTATTTCTCTCCCCATAACCTCACCACACCATCTCTTTCCATCTCTGTGTCCTTCCAGGTCCTTTTCTTCTTGCTTCTTGTACTCTTTTTCTCCTTGCATTCTTCTTACTCTTATTGTCTCTAACAGATTTTATCTCCTCCATCTTAATCTGCTATCTCTGTGAGAGCAGAGAGCACTATGCCTTTAAAGAAACAGGCTTTTATGATATTAAATATTAAAACTTGGAGTGTTTGGCTTAGGAGGTCAGAAGATTACCTTTCCCGAGACAGTAACTGAATAGAACTCAAAATTCACCTGTGTTTCTCCTCTAATGTCCTCTGCTGGATGCCCTGGCTTTGGGGAGCAGAGAAAGGAAAGAAAGGAAACACACATGAGGTGTGTTTTCTTTGCTAAGCACTCAGGTAGAATCCAGCCTTAGCACCAGTGGCTGCCACTTGCCATTGCCTATGGCAAGGAAAAATGGAAGGCTGTGAAGGGATACAGGCTGGGGGAAAGGATTTGCTGAGCAGCTCCTCTTGTCTGTAGCTGCCACTCCTCAGACACTGCCAGTGAGCCCAGCTTCTGGGTGAGGGTTTTGTGTTTGTGCAGGAAGGCAGCCTGCCCAGTGGTGAATGTTAATACTTTGCTGCTGCTTTGAGATAGCAACCATGAATTAGTCATGGCCTCTAGGAGGGAATGGCTCAGGTTTGAGCAATTGTCATAAGTGTGATTCAGCTTGGTGTTCCCCAGGATGCTTTTAGCACAGCTGAGCACAGGCACAGGGAAATACTCCTGGCAGGAGGCTGAGGACATTGTATGTAAGTAGATCTGTGTGTCTTTGCTCTTGCACATGTGTAAACCTTATGTAAACCCCCTCAAAACGACCTTGGTCTAAAATAAGTAGGAAATTGCTTGAGCTCATTGAAGAAGCCGGAATATAACAGTTTTCTGTTAGAGATTCTGCATAAAATTGCTTTAAATTATATGTTGAAAACAAAGCATTTATTGGGATATTGGGATCTGTACTAAAACAGTCTGTGCTGCCACAGAGGTTTTTGCTTTCTGATGTTTTGTACTGTCAAGGCAACAATGCTGCCTTATAAAGTTTAAAAACTCTACTTTCTTAGACAGACTGTGCTGGCCTGTGTGAATGATTTGTATGAACTGTAATACACTTTTTACTCAAAAGCTGTACATTTCTGGCAGCTTCTTTTGAGTGCTTTTCAAACCTTTGAAATAAGAAGCTGAGGAGCAAATAAATGGGAGGAAATCACATGCAGTAAATTACCAGGAGTGCATAGACTGTCTCAGGATTGTGAAAGAAATAAAGTGTGGCATAGCAATGATACTGTAAAAGAGATACAATAAAATCAGAAAAGACAGTGGGTCAGGTGCTAAGCAGCATGAAGGCTGCTTTGCTCTGCTTCAGCAGCTCAGTCTAGCATTTAAGCAAACATTTTATAGTTGGAAATGCACCCACTCTAGCTCCTGTGAAGCTGGGTGCTGTGCTGTTCTTTCTCTGAGTGAAAGAACAGCACAGCCCTTACACCAAGAGTCTGCAGAACTCACTTAGGAGTCAGTGTGTGGGGATGGGACAGAAGCAGTACTCCCTGCGTGTAGGTTTTTTCAAATTTTGGAGCTCCTGCCTAGTTCCCTGCCAGCTCCCAAGCTGCTCTGCCCAGTCCAAGAGCAGGGGAACCCCAAGTTTATCCTCGCAAATGTTCACAAATGTTACTGTGGCAAGATTGTGCTAGATTCCAGAAAAAAAAAAAGATTTTGCAGTGAACAGCATAGCAATGTTGACAAATCTTATATTCATCACTGGTGGTGGTGAATCTTACCACTCTGTCATAAAAAAAGTCACAGGATTTGTTCACGTCGCATGAAATTGTTTAATTATCTTCTCGCCTAATAGGCATTAGTGTGACATATTTAAGAAAGGAAAAAAAATTATTGTGCAGAAGTAATTGTGGCCAGAGAAAAGAGGAATGAGAACATGTGAGAGAAACAATTATGCAGACACTAGGGTTGGTGAAGAAGAATGGGAAGAGGTGCTAGAGGTGCCAGAGCTGAGATTCAGAGGTATGTTCAGAGACCCACTTACAGCAAATGCAGAACCCCATGTCAGGGCGAGTGGGTACCTGGAAGAACATTGTGACCCTGTAGGAAGTCCTGGCAGGACCCGTGGACCCATGGAAAGTGGACCCTATGCTGGAGCAGGTTTACTGGCAGGACTCGTGACCCTGCAGGGGACCCATGGAGGAGCAGTCTGCATCTGTGGAAAGGGACCCACACTGGAGCAGTTCGAGGAGAACTGCAAGCCTGTATGAGGGACTCATGTTGGAGAAGTTTGTGGGGAACTGTCTCCTGTGGGAGAGACTTCATGTTAGAGTAGGGAAAGGGCTTCATCCCTGAGGAGGAAGCAGATACAATATGTGATGGTGTGCTGACCTTAACCCCAGTTCCCACCTCCCTGCGCCTCTGTGTAGCAGGGAACTCTGTTGTATGAGGGGTTATGTGCAGGGTAGCAGGACCCCATAACCTGCTACCACATAATGACAGCGTGACACAATGGTAGCAGGACCACGTAAAGATGCAGCAAAGCCAGCTGGTTGCAGGAGGCATGCGCTGGCGCATGTACCCTGTGCTACATGCAGGAGAGAGCCGTGGTGTTTCCCGGCATCAGGGAAGCTCTTTGTCACAGCCTTTCCAGGAGGAGGGGGCTGCTGTGGCTCGGGTTTCAATGCGGGGGACAGCACGTGCCTCCTGGTTGTGCTGTGGAATGGGGCACGCTCTGCCACCTGTCCCTCCAGAGAGGGCAGAGTGGCCTCTGGCTGCCAAAAACCCAAGGGACACGAGAAGAACAAGTCCTGGGGGCTGGGGGAGGTGGTGAAGACAGTGGGACACTGTAGGTTATCCCAGCAATATCTGGCACAAGCCCTGTGCTCTGAAGGCCTCTCTGCACAGGAGGTCCTTACTGAATATTTTTTCGATTGGCAATCTGTGTAAGGAATTATTTATTCAAGAAAAAACCCAAAGCTGTGCTTGCTGAGTAACCCTATAAGCTGACATGGAGATGCCTTCCTGGATTTAGAAACAGCACAGTTCTTACACAAAGCATGTCCCATGGACGTGACCTCAGTTCCTCCCACTCAGTAAACAGAGGAATTGGTTGTTCTCTAGCTGTGTCTTCCTTTCAAGAAAGGCACACATTTTAGAGTAAAATTCATAAGTTAGCTGTTTTTCTGTGAACTACTTAATGTAATGAGCTTATTTTGCCCTGGTTGCAGAGAAAGATACAGAGAGGCAGGGGATGTAATAGATGCAATGTTAGATTCACTTTGCTTGCTGCCTTCTGGGGAAAACCCATTGTTCCTATTTTCAAGTGAGGCCAACAAATTTCATTATTTTACGTTTTTGTGAATATCCTGACTTGTTTTAGTAGCAGAAAGTTAACTCTGGCTGCAAAACTGACATTTTGCAAAGACATCCTGAAATTCAGCCATGGAAATAGCCATTTAATTTCAGCCAGCCACTTCTATTTTCTTTTCTTTTCTTTTACTTTTTTGTTTACTTTTTTTTTTAATCTCTATCCCTCAGTGGAACTTGCCTGCAACTGCTCTGTGCAAATGTGTGAAAGCATTTTAGTACTAGTTTCTTTACCCCTAAAGGCCATAAAATTTATGTAAAAACCAGACTCTCAGGAGTCAAAAACAGAATGCCAGTCAGGATTCTGGGTGCTTTATGCAACAAAGAGTGTTCTGTTGAAGCAGCCCCACATTTCCCTATTGTGTTAATGTTTTTCTCCGTCATGAAATGGATGTGGGCAAGAGAGCTGCTGAGATGGGTTAAGAGGTCCCTCCTTAGCTGATGCACACAGGAGGAAATGAGCTGATCTGCTCGAGCAGATCAGACCTGCAGCCAGCAATACAAAGCCAGACTGACATGAGCTGTGGAAAGGGAGGGAAAGAATGCTGTGGCATCGAGTACATTAGCCTGGCTCACTGTCTTTCCTTCTGCTGGGGAGTTTTGTGAGAAGGTTGTAGTGCCTCCTGGGCTGTCCTCTCTTTACAGCATTTGGTGCCAACAAGCCAATTCCACCCAATAAACTGTCCTAACTCCCAGCCTCTTCCTTCTCCTTTCTTACCCTCTACATTTGTTGTAGTTCTGGTTTAGCCTTGTCCTTTCCCTCCCTCTCCCTTTCTGTCTTCCATGGCGCATCTCACTGAAGAGCAGCCCAGCTGCATCTCAGACCCTGCTGGGCTCCAGGCTGGAAGGGGTGGGTCAGAGTTTCACTTTGAAGCATCTCTGGGGGGCTTCCAAACTGTACTGGAAGAGGAAATTGCTGCCTCCTCCCGTAGCCACATGGTCAAACACAGCAGCATCACAGACAAGCCCGGGCTGCTTTTCACATCAGATTTTACCACACAAGAAGAAGGTGACAGAAGTATGATTGAAGGAAAGTTGGAGAGAGGAGGGGGAAAAATATGTTCTTCTGAGAAAATCTTTTTCTTTTCCTCTTTTTCCACGAGAACTGGTGGATCCCTTACTAGTTCAGTGCTTCTCTCCTACCATGTCGTGCTGTAGTATGGTAAAGGTTGAAAGGAAAATTTGAGCCGCAGATGGCAGCATTTGAGCAATAAGGAGGGCATGGGAGGATGCACAAGAGCACAAGAGATAATCAATTAAGTGATGAAATAATTTGTTTAGAAACCCAATTAGGAATGTGCTATCTGGGTGTTGTGCAATTATGCCCCACTCACAATGAAACCCCAATGATAAATTAAACTCTGCTTTTCCTCTGTGTTCTTCTTGAACTGAGCAGTAAGATAAATCTACAGCAGTGACCGGAAAGGATTTGAAGAATCATCTGTATGTCAGAAAAGTCACACTTTTTCATTAAGACCTTTTGTGGGGAATATGCTAAATGGTAATGAGTACTGGTAGGACTGACAGGCACTGAATTCTTGGTGTGTAGGTGTCCATGGGGGTCTTTCCATCTCTGGGCTTTAGTTTGAATGATTTTCACTTTCCATTCTCTGCATTTTCTGCAGTAGTACACGTTCACTTTTCTCTGTGCCACAGTTGTTTGCAATAGACACCCCTATGTGAGAGAGGAGTGTCTCAGTGTGCAAGCTCTAAAGCTGGATGACAGTGAGGTTGAGCAGGAATTTTTGGGAGACTTCAAATTCAATGTCCTATCTCTATATCTGTTGATGTTATTTTAAACTAGTGTCATGAAGGCTAAAGTGGAAGTTAATGGTGATGTAAATTCTCGTTTTCTACTTCAAAAATATATGGAGTATTTGCATTTTAGTTGTAGTGGAGATTGAAAAATTTGAGAATTTTGTAGATTTCCTTTCCACATCAAAATGTTCATCCTTGTTTTCTAAATGAAATAATTCATCAGAATGCTTCATGTTTCTTCTTCTCATCTGCAGTAAGATAGTGCAAGCCATTCTTTTCACTGCCAAACGGCCAACTTTTTTAGAGAAAAGATGGTTGGAAAGAACCCTCAGCAAGCTCAAAATATGCATATAATTTTCCAAGTGTAGTACATGCTTTTAAAGGTTTTAAAAGAATGGGTTATGAAATAGTTTAGTTCTGCATGGTTGAAAATGTGTGGGTATTCATACACAGAAAATTACTAGCCCTGTTTTTGACATCCCTAAAGGGTGCTATCTGAGGTCACAGAAACCAACTGCTTTCTGAGGTCACCACTGATGCTTTGACATCACTGGTGGGGGAATCAGGCAAACCTGGCATCTTTGTGACTTCAGTGCTTCCAGTCCATGCACTTCCCAGAGGACATCACAGTGGGGCATCCTATTGTTTCTAGTTTGCTGAACTGAGAATCAGGCAGGCAGGAGCATTCTGAATTATTTTTCATAAAATACCAAAATATCAGGAGGTTTTGCCAACATTCTCCTTGAATATATCTTTTATATTAGATGAGGATGAGAGAAACAAAGGAAAACAGACTGGAAATTTCCAACATTCAGAAATGCTGAATTATGCAATCATCAGTTTTATTCTTAAGCAGCAGGATGTTTTTAATTTAATAACTATCTGGATATGATTCTCCATTTCCTTTTATCAGTTTTATTCTGGCACAGCTTCTAACCATAAAGTGGAAAAGTGAGCCTCACAGTAGGGAAGGCATGTAGGCCCAGGTACAGGTATGACTAAGAAATAGAAGGGTACATATAAAAAGTTGTTGTGTGTGACACCTGTGAAGTGTTTATGTCAGAGCCATTCAAGCCCTGTTTTCAGAAGGACTAACTAAGTGCTTTTAGAGTAAGTGTAACTGATTGCTTGTATTTCCCTGTGTGTGCCTGTAAATGCCACGTTAAAAGCCCATACTTCTTTCAGCGAAGTGAAAAAGGTTATGCACCTCTTCAGTTGTACAGATGAAGTGTTTGTGAGTTCTGCAAAGATGAATGAAGACCATGGAGTTTTTACAGGGACCTTGTGATCACCAGATGTTGGAGTATGTGTGCGAATGCATGCTGGTGCATCTGTTGTTTGGATAACGGGATGCACACATGTGGGACAACTGTGCAGTGTAGGTGTTATGACACTTGGGACCACGGCTTCAGCAGGCGTAAATCAGGGTGGCTCAGTGGAAGGAACAAAGTCCAGCAGCGTGCGCTTCCTGGAATCAGCGTGAGCGGTGGCATGTGGGGACTTGGACTCGTGGGATTGCGGTTGGCAGAGTGTGTCAGGATGTGACTTGGGGAGCTTCAGCTGAAGACAGTTGCTAAAAGAAAAGAGAAAAAGCCAAGCCACAAATACACATCTAAGGAGCACGAATGTTAAGGGAAAAGGAGAGAATGCATTCACTGAGGCTGATCCCTCAGGCTAAGTCACCGCTTTTGTGCTGCTTTTGCTCCGTGGAAGTACATGGGAGCTGTGGGATTTTAGAAAAATTCTGAGGGGAAATTCAATTTATGCCTTGGCATGTGTATGTGATATTTCAGATTTCAAATTAAGCTGTGTTTATATGACACAGTTGCTTTTCATAGCACAGGCTTGATTGAAGTTCCTAACACATCTTTTCCAGGTCCATGCACAATTACTCTTGTAATACAGCCTTGTGACCTATTTAGTCACTTGTGGTTCTGTCCCCCATGAACTCATACCAACTGCATCCCCCACGTTATTACTTTTAAAAATAATTTGTTTTGTTCCTAGCTTGGTCTTGAAATGCTAGAAGCTAATAAAACCAGAATTGTGCTCAGGCTCTTCTGGAGAAACTTTTCTCTCAATCCTACCTGCGTGGCTACATAGTCAGAGGCGGAAAATTGGCTGGTTTGGATGCAAGTCAGCTGTATGTGAAGGAAATAAAAGGGAGAATATGTTTATCATTTGTGAAAATTTCCCAGAATTATTGCTTAGGAAAAACATCTGGTGACTCTGCAGAGGTGATCAAAACAGCAAACAGAACATTAGATTGCAAGAAACTTCCCAATGGAAAGTACCATTGAAAATACTGTAATTTCTGCTGTGTGAGCCACTGGCAGATCACTGATTTAACCCCCAAATACATTTTTAGGAACTCAATCCCATACATATATTTATGTGTCATTGTGTGTGTGTGTGTGTGCACCCGTGTATGTAATAAAAATAGGACAGATTGAGCAAGTGAGCAATTTGAATGCTTAGAGTCAAGGAGAGGCTTTGTCATGAATGAAATCTGAAAGGATTTGGATTACAGTCAAGAAGTTTAGATAGAGGGAAATCTAAATTGTGCAAGGGCAGATAGTCTTCCAAAGTTTGGCTCAGAAAGGGTTGTGGGAGGTCTGAAAGACAGCTTGGCTAATGTAACATGTAGATGAAAAAAATGCACTTTAATGATTTGTTGAACTATTACAAACCCAAACATCAGTTCAACAGGACTAGCCTGATAATTACTGTTTTCCCAAAAGAAAATTGTAGATTGTGAATGAAATGAACGACTCAAACTTGAAACTTCAGCCTAATGGAGCTGCATTTTTCTTGTGAAACCATTCCTGTGGAAGTTTCCTAATGATTTCCTTTTGAAATAGTCACATTTAGAAAGGAAATACATAAGAGTGGTGTGTATCTTATTACAGCACTGCAGAAAATGGACAGTCGTACTATCAAGGGAAATAAAAAGTACTTTTTCTCTTCTTGTGTATGCAGTTACATGGTGGAACTCACTGCTGTGTGACAGCAGTGCCAAGAGTTCAAAAGGACTAAGGAAAACATAGGACTTTTCTTGTTATTAAGATACCATCTGGCTCCCTGATACCACTGTCATGATAACCACCACGGTATAGGGAAACATACATAATGTCTCTTTCCCCATGGTTTGTAGGCCACCAAATATCAGCAAAAAAGGTTAATATTTTCTCGACTTCACAGTCACTTTAAATTTCCCAGCAATTTCACATTGGTCTCAGGGAGAATGAATACCTCTGCAGTCTCAATCTTGTGTCATGTTTTCCTTTTTTTATGAAGAATTTTTCTTTTCCTGTCTGGCAGAGAGTAGTCCCAGCCACAGAATCCAGAAACAGACTGTCCCAGAGTCAGTGCCCCTTTCCACCAGGGAAGGGCCTGCCACAGAGTTGGGATCTAGTTTCAAACTCCTGCACAATTTGTGGTTATTTAGAGTCAACATTTTGGTTTGAGTTGGTCTCTAAATATTTGTTGTATGGTTTTATTTGTAAGAATAATGACTCTATGTTTACAGGCTACAGCATATAATGTATCTAATGCCTGGTCTCTTATTTTTTTTTCGCTTGCTCTAACTTTCAAGTGCATTTCCACTCTTTAATTTTACACTAGCTCTTGGACATTGGCCAGACAAATTCTTTGTAGTCTGTACGGTTCAGGATCTTGGCCAGATTAAAGTTGTCATCAATTTCACCTCCCTCTTCTTTTAATAACATCCTACTTTTCTCCCTTGTACCTCTCATGTTTTTAAAGGTTGCCATTCTCTACATTCTTCTGTGTTTTCTTCAATATTATATTCTTTTATTGTTTCTTCTGATTTAACTGAATCTTACTTTTCTGCATACTCTTTTTTAAGCCCTGTATTATTTAAAATATTGTCTTTACAAATATTCACTACTCAGCAGTCTTTTTGTGAGGCTGTACTAGTGATTCCTTGTTCTAAGTCCAATCTGAATGACAGCTGCAGAGGGTTTCCTCAGGGAATTTTAGGAATCTCTTGGTTTCTTCCACACTGAAATTTCAAATTGCATTTTCCTCAAAGCTAGTCTGACATACTGAAGGCCCAAATTATTCTTGCTTTCCAGAAGACAATAATACTACATCAAACCCCAAGTCCAACTTTTGCAGCTTCAGAGGATTTTGTTCTCCTGAAATATGATTGCCAGAAGCCTCTGGTGGGAAAAATTACGCCTATAAAACTCTTTTAAACAAACAAGATACCACCATCTATGGTTGGGAGAGTTTATAGAACAGGTTTCTGGTTGACATCTATTTGATGAGATATTTTTAGTTGTGATAGATAGTCTAAAACATGGATTGATGAATTGCAGGCAGTTTTANCAACCCAATTCTCTTCCATTCTCCACCCCAAGGTGAGCTGCTGTGTTCCCACACTCTTTGACTTACCACTTCCACTGGGACTGGAGTCCCTTATCCTCCACTACCTGTCTCTATACTCATCTCAGTCACCTAGCTTGCACCTCTGTAAAGAGAATTTGTACTTGCCAAGGATGAGTTCAGAGCCCAGCAGTCAGCATCTCCATCTTCAGCTGGTGCAGTTCAAAACTGGAGCTGGTGTCTTGGATGTCTAGTCCTGAACTGAATGCTGGCATGGCATATAAATTTTCTTTTTCTCAGCACTCTTTGAAAAGTTGCAATAGATTGTGAGATAAAAACTCACTTTAAAGTTTAACTGTGGCTGATATTCTTTCTTCTGGCTGGAACAAAAGTTAACTTTTAAGGGAAAACCCCCAGGGCTGAGTATACTAGTAAACTCCAGCTGCTTTGTACTTCTTTGCCAATACTGAGAAGTCATAAACCCAATTCAACTTTCTGGTTAAACCAGGTTTACAGCTGTTTTGCATTGCTGGAGTGGAGCAGAGCAGCTGTAGCATACCCCTGAATCAGGGTGATTTTTTCTTTGCTGAGTCTTGTGTCTCTTTGTTCAGGCTTACACGGAATAAGACAAGGCAGAGGCAGTCAGCTCTTGGCAGTGCACACTCAAACTGATGCAAGACTTGCATTTAGAGCCAAAGCCACCGTGGGGGTTTTGTGTCTTTCTGTTTGTTTTTATATTCTCCTACTAGTTGTGTTTGCCATGGGGATATGCATGTGTGATAACTGTACTGGCCTTAAACTCAGCTTTTGTGAGTGCAGCATTTTTTGAGTGGGTTTTACATGTTTTGTTGGCTCAAGTCATCCTACAAAACCACCTTACAGCACTATATATCAGGAGGATCAAGAAGATTTTGAGGTTAAATGCCAGCAGAATTTTTCACTTCAGAATCAGCTTGTCTCTGTTGGTACCACTTGTGATGGCATCAGGTCATTCCATTTGTCTGTGCCACATTTCTCCATCTCTACAACATCTTGCAGTTTTGTCTTTTTGAGCCTTGCTGATATGAGTGCCATTTTGTCCTGCCATGGTTTCATGGTCTTAGGCTAGAAATTGATTACATGAGCACTTATTTTGGTTGCCTGAGATTGCAGTGCAGCATGAGAATAGATGAAGTTTTTGGTTTGGACAGGTAAATCAGTAACATCAGTAAATGCTGATGTTGGTTGCAACTTGCAGTCATGAATGGAATAATAATAAGTATTACTGAGGGATACACTAGATGAACTTTAAAGGATTCCTTCGAGCAAAAAAGCATTCTATGGCTCTATTAGCAGTAATAAACAGGATACAAATTTTAGCTGCATGTAGTCAATAATGGGCTAAGGCTGGAAGAAGGAATGATTAATGCAGTAGGGCCTGTGAGTGAATGGAAAAGTTCAGGGGGATAAGATAATCTATAAGAACACCTGCAGAACTATCTTTGTGTTATTTGTTGTGTGCAGTATGTCCATATGGTTACAATCACCAAGTGTTTAGAAACCTTTGCCTACAGCAAGAGCAATTGCTGGATCAGCTGTGCAAAATACACCGTGCTAATTCGAACGGCTCTGTTGAACTCCAGACTGCTTCACCTCTGCTGCTCCTGCTGCCTTTGCCACAGCCAGACTTCTTGTGTGTTTTTGAAGTTACTGAGGTCTTTGGTTCAGCTTCTCCCCAAGTATTTGTTATCAGGGAAAACAGTTGTGTACCTGAAGTAGTTGCACCAGCAGCTGCCACACCACGGCCAGATAAATTTCCACTCTTACAGACTGTTTGGACTTGGTGAGTTTGTGTTCTTTCACTTTTATGGGGATGTGACATTTTGTTTCTAAATTCCAGTAATGTCACACTGCTTTATGTATGGTTCTTAGGCTTGATTTTGTGGGGTGGCAGTAGCCAGTTTGAAAATCATACATCCAAAAAGAGCCATGAGATCTGTCTGGACCCAGCAGCAAAAGCACGGTGTCCACTCTGCTAATTTCAGCTGAGTTCATAGGAAAGAATTAAAAACCAAAAAAATAAAGTTTCCCAAACTTTCTTTGTGCATACATGTCCCAGATTTTGTACCTTCTTTGTAGTCTGCAGGTCCTAATGGCAAGGAAATCAACTGCAGGGGAGAGGGAAAGACCACCTGTTGCACTAAATATTCACAAACCCTGCAAACAAAAATAAACAGTAAAAGACCAAACCCTTAACAGCTTGTAACAGCTGCCACATTCCACCCAAGAGAAATCTTTATGCTAATGGAATCTGACAGGATCTACATTAGGTATCCACACATATGGGGAAAAAAAACTTAAAAAAAAAAAAAGAGAAAAGAAAAAAATTCTCAAGAGAAAGAGAATAAGGCTGTTGGGCTCCTCTGAGTAGGTGATGTTTCATGCATGTAAGTCTTTTGTCATTGTTCCCACTCCTGTAGTTTACATTTTTGTTAGTTTGAAGTAAAACATTTTTGATAGTTTGAAGTAAAACTGCATGATATGGCCAAGGACTAAACTGAGCTCTATTTTTTTACTGGTTAAGTAAGGGGAGCAGTATCCCTGCTGTGCTCCAGCTGCAGCAAAAATTCTGCTGAAGATTCATCTGTGAAGACACGTAGAGAATAGACTTTTAATATCTCACATACCAGTTTGCCTCTTGTACCAAACTGATAAAAACCCAGGAAATTTACATGAGGAATACCATCCAGTGGAGTCATAGAAAGAAGTCAGGCAGTTGCACCTTGCTGATTTGTGTGGGACAGCTCTGATCCCAGGACACTGGTGCTAGAAACTGGTTGGGGTTATTGTCTATCATCTTGGGGCACTCAGGGCAAATGCTGATCTCAGAGTCACCATGCTTGTCAGAAGGGTGTTTTCCTTCCTATCTGCCAACAAGAAGCCTGGGGATTTGTGGATCAGGAAAAATTATAAGTTGAGGACCTTCAGGGTGATACAGAGATAGTAGAAATGTCAAAGGGATTAAGAAAGAAAACATCTGAACTACTTTAATTTTCTTGTACAAGCTCAGAAATAGCCAAAGTTGTCCCTGGAAGTTTTGAAAGTGGCCCTCTGGTCTGATTAGACTCAAAGGCTGCTATAAGTGCTGAGAAATTACCTCTCCTCTAATTCTGTTAAACTGCAGTAAGTAGCAGGATGTGTGGTCTGTGTGGTAAGAAGGGATGGTTGGAAGCCAGTAGAAAAAGGAATTGTCTTTTTGTTCAGTGACAGTGCAAGAGAGTTATACTTCAGGCCTTAGAGAGGGTTTTTTGCACATTGAACTCTGGGGCCTTTTCCAAGAAATTTACAGTATTTTCCCAATAGATAGTTTCAACCTCCTTGAAATGCAGTTCTTGCAATAGCCCATCTGGCTTTGATAGATGAGTCCAGGTCCCATGGTCGAAAACACTTTGTCAATCTGTTTGTCCAGCAAGTTGCCTATAACAAGGAACAGTGCTGTAGTATTTCCTCTGTATTATCTGCAAGGAAAAAACCTAATGGTCTGGAAGAGTTAAGCATTGGCATTTCCCTGTGGTCACCATGTCTGTCTCCACAAAGACCAAAGTGTTTGTGTTTTCTTCTGGCTACACATCACTCCATAGAACAGCAGAAATAATTGGTGGAAACATTAGAAAAAAAAGAACATAAAGAATGAGCAAGAGTGGAAATGCATAGTTTTAGAAGAGATTTGAAAGAATGGGGAAATGAAGGAGGCAGATTGATCCTAACTGTGCAGTCAGCAGTAGCTTTGGAGATGTCCACCTCCATAGCTGTGGTGCAGCAGGAAGGGCCCTGCTTCAAGCAGACAGGTGAGACCAATGACCTTGTAAAGAAAAGCAGCTAAGATCAGGAAGTGCAAGTTTGTGAGTTCCTGTAAAATTAATAAGGAACATTTTGACCTGAGACAGTCCCAATTGAAACCCCAGTGAAATACTGTAGGTTTAGAAATCTCAGTTGCATCTACTCCCACTTTTGTTAGTGGTCAGTGATGGATGAGCTGGTTGTGAAGTATTATTTCTCAAGGACTGTAACCTAGCAAGAGAAAATCATAAAACTACTGTAATTGCTGCTTGTTCAACTTAAGCCTGAAGTGGCACAAATTACAGATTCATCAGGCTTGAAAGAGACCTTCAAAATCATCTACAACAGTCAAACTAACATCACCATCATCACCCCAAACCTTATTCCTAAGTGCCACACACAGTAGGATTGCAGCCTAACATAGTGCAAGAGAGTCAGCATTCCTGGGGCAGTATTCTGGGAAGAACTCCTAACTCTGAAAGGAAGCCATGTCATGGGGGATCTGCATTTCCCTCTGACTGGACCTTGAGTTCAGAATGTGGGCTTTTGTATAAGGCACCTCTTAAAGGAGGGACAAATACTCTTATCTTGTTACTTTGGAGCCAGAAGAAACTAGAGGTAGCTTATCTTCCTCAGAAACCTTTCTGTTTGTTCTTGAGTCATACCCAATATGTAGTACCAGCCCCAGTCTGCATCTCTGGGTGCTCACAGTTTTATAAATCATGTTGGTGCTTCAGGAGCTATTGCCTGCTCTCCCTCTGCTCATGCCAATGTGAAGTAAAAGTAAATTCACACCACTGAAGCTGGTGTGTGAAGAAATCAAGTTCCCAGTTTGAATTCCAGAAGAATATTCAGATCTTCTTCCTGATTGTTTCATTTCAGCAAGTATGTGCACAGAGTGGCTTGATCTGTGCTAGCTGCCAGCTGGCACAATTAATTACTACACATGGAAACTGGTTCACCCTGCATCCCTCTAAAGACTGCTCACTTACAGATGTTCACACCTGTCTCTTGATTAATTCAAAATCCCAGCACATGGAGAGAACTCTAGTTAAAGGTCATAGAGCCTTATAGACCTGGCTGTCACTAGGGTTGAATTTCGTATGTCAGATGCACTTAACCTCTCCCGAATTCCCTGGATCTGGACAAAGTGTCTCCAACTGATGACAACCCTCAGGAGAGCTTAGCTCAGGGAAGGCTGAAGAAAACACAAAACATGTGTCAGTGCCTTTGAGCCTGAACTAACAGCAACAACACTAGTGACTCTCCATTTCCAAAATTGGAAGAAGGAGAGATAGTTACTGTTCTGTGCACTAACTTGGAGGTAACTTGGTTCATAACTCAAGGCACAAAGTAGTATCCTTGGAGAAAAAAAGAGTTCTATTCTCCTTTGTGTGGTGCCATGTATTTGAGTAGATACTGGCTTATCAGTAATTAGTGAACTCCTTTTGCAATTTTTTATTTGTGCCAGCATGGAAAATTATATCCAAGGTTATGGTTCTCCTTTGATTTCCATAATTAAAGAAAGGTCCCTCCAGAAGTCTGTAAAGTCAGTGGGATGATATCAGTATAAATCAATGAGAGGGGACTTAAGCCTCTGATACGTAATTTTTTTTTAGAGTGCCATTCCAGTTAATTCTCAGGGATTCCCCAAGCTCCAGTCACATGCCCAGTTTGGAAGGCTGTCCAGGAAATGCTGGAACGAAGTGGGGACAGCACCTAGCCAAGTGCCATCTGTTGGCCGTTTACCATACTGCCTCAGAGGACAGTCCCTGAGTGCCTGAACCAAGCACACATGATGAGGTCTAAACCCACCTCTTTAGATCCAGACCTACAGTTTAGTACCTCTTTTCAGAAGCAGGGCTCTGCTTTTCCATAGATCCAGTCCCTTCAGACTCCCTGTGCAGTTTAAGTTGGACATTAGGAAGAATTTCTTTACAGAAAGGTGATGAGACACTGGAATGGGCTGCCCAGGGAGGTGATGGAGTCACTGTCCCTGTTTAAGGAATACTGGATGTGGCACTTGGTGCCATGGTCTGGTTGCCATCTGGTTGCCACCCTATTTTATGGTGGTGTTCAGTGATAGATTGGACTTGGTGATCTCAGAGGTCTTCTCCAGCCTGATTGATTCTGTGATTCTGTGATCTCAGAGAAGATGTAAGACACCTGGGTAATGGTTTAGGACATGACCAGGCACACAAACAGATCTTAATCTGATTTGTGAGGTATCCATTCTCTTTTTGTTGAAGGACAAATTGATTAACCATTCCTAGGGAGACCTAAGCATAGTGACCCCTCCTTCATGCTTACTTCTCCAATGCTTTGAGGTGGAATAATTTGAGTTAGAGGAAGAAGATTTGCTCCTGTGTCACTGGGGTAATGAAGCAGGGAGCAAATGTCTCAGCCCCTCTGCACTCTCAGATTGATTATCTGTTCTGTGGCCACAGAACCCCAGAAGATTATCCCATATTATCTTGAATCACCTTGTGTGTAGGATATTTGTTTTGGATGTAGGACTGGTCTCCATGTAACAATTCTCTATGCATACATTTGTGCCACTCCTTTAGAGGGATGGACCTCTTATTGCTTCAGCCTGACTTGGGAATCCTTGAGAGACATAAAAACTCAGTTTTCAAAATGGATTTGGAGCAATAAGTACTGAACCTTTTTCGTGTCCTGCAGAATTTCTATATTGTACTGGCAGATTGTCAAAATAACTGACAAAGCTTACTTAAAACACCCCTCAAGCAAAACGTCCACTGTCCAGTGACATCACCTAGGGCTCTCATAAAAGAGAAATGCTTCCTGGTGACACTTGGGACTGGAAGTTTCTCATAAACCATCAGTCAAACAGTTTATGTTCATACCACAGCAAAATGGATTTTCCAGAAATGTTTCCATGAGGTGAGGATGCTGGTTCTGTGGGTGGTGTCTTCACTGCCTCCTTCTTATCCATAGCCCTCTGCACTGATGTGCAAGCTGTAAACCTCAGACTCAGCCTCCACGAGCTCAGGGTTGTTAAAGAATTCCTGGCATTTTCTTGGTGTGGAAGGAATTTTACATGCCATGATTTAATCACATTTTTAGCACAGATTGTTACTTTTTGTCTCCTTAGGTTTCCTTTGCAGACAGAGATATCTCTTTCTCTCTTCAAGTGCAGAGAACACATGTAAATAGCTGTTTTGTTCATTCACTGGGATGCTTTTACTGGTGTGATCAATGAGGACACTCTAAATAAAGTTTCTGTATGTTCTTTGAAATCCACAGAGCTCTTCTTGAGCCATTTGATGGAGTGTTTCATGCAACTTTATTATTTCCCTAATCATCTATGTAATACCCATGCAAATTTATTAAAAACAAGGTTTGAAACATAAGCACATTGCTTTGCAGAATGTATTGTGAATTATTTTGATGCAGTGTGGATGTGCAATGCCGCTATTTGCAGAATTTCATCTTAGCCCTCTGTATGAAAATGAGGACTGAATATATACAGCATATCTAGCTAATAAATACATGAAATATTTTTGTAAAGAAATTACCACCTGACTCAACATGCCAGCCCAGACTGTTAAACTAGTTGAACCTCACTTCTTTGTTTGTTTATTTTTGAGCAAACCTCCTTCCTCTCTCCCATACAGGTGGTTGTGCCATGAGATCTTTTCTGCAGCTAGCTTCAGTTGTTTCCTTGGTAGCATATTCCATATGTTTACTATCACCTTTTTTTGTCCTTTAGTAGCCTAGAGCACTTTCCTCATCAAAAGCTTCATGGATATCTTTCCAGGAAATATCATTGTTCAAAAAAAGTTTTATAGGAGCAAATAAAACACATTTCCAGAATAGTGCTGCCAAATAGCAAAATAAAGAGTTCATTATTTTTGATGACAAATATATTAAAGGGAATAAAATACTGTGTTGTTTAAAAATAACCAATTCTTTAATAGTACTGCAGAAGAATATTCAATTCAATGGAATGTAGTTTTCCAGTAAGCCCATCTTATCTTAGCTTGAAATGACAGATTGAATTAATTTTAATTTTTTTTACATTTCTGTTTTTCATCTATATTTTGTATTCCCACCTTTGCTTGCTACTATTTCTATTTTATGTCGAGGATCTTTTTTTCAGCAGTTTCTAAAATTTTACAAAAGAAGCTAGACATCATGTTGGAAACTCAAAGCCCCAAATCAGGCTATAAATCACAACACCCCATACAAATATATGCCATATAAAATGCCACTGTACAACTCTTTAGCACTTCCTGTGTTGACTTTCCTCCTCTTCCCTCCTCCTACCCCTCACAGTAGGTAGAACTGAAGGGTCTTACCTGGCTTCTTTACTTTGCAGACTCAGAACAGAGCACTGGATCAGACACAGAGGTGCTGGCAGAAAGGACATCCTGCTCATTTGGCTCCCATTCTGACCTTACCTCTGGTGGCTCAGGCCCTCAGCCTCCTCCACCTTCATCCATGGAAGAGATCCAGGTAGAGCTGCAGTGTGCGGACCTCTGGAAAAGATTTCATGACATTGGGACAGAGATGATCATCACGAAAGCAGGCAGGTAAGACATCTCTGGCTTAGTTAAAAAAAAATCATAACCAAACAAACCAATTTTTATTTCATTGGGGTTTTAAGAAAGAATTTTTTTTTTCCTTCTTGATAATCCAAAGGGAAAAACATGCATGAAAAATTAAACAGCTGTCTGAATTTCTCAGCTGTGTCTCCTATTAGCTTTCTTAAGACAAGTCAAGTTGTTTCACATGACTCTTTGAATAAGTGGCTCCAAAGGAGAACTGGCAGCTGCAGGAAACCATGGAGGATAGTTGTTCCTTTGAGCAAATAAATCAGGAAACAATCATTGTACTGTTGGCTGTACTGAATTTAAGATGAGCTATGAATTTGGGGTTGAGCCATTTGAGTTTCCTTTCAGGTTTCCATAGCACTTCATGAACTTAGTGATTTAATCTCAAATTCACCTTTGCACCAAACGAATGTCTTCCTGCAGCTCTAATTAGATGTAGTGTTAATGACTTCTGGTATAAAAACTGTGCAAGCCTAATGTTTTCCTTTGCTATTGCAGTGATACCATGACAGCCGAGGCTAGAAAGAGCCACTCATTAGCCAGATTTTTTAAAAAGGAAAACCTCACCATGACAGGTTAGCCGAGGGGAAGATCTTCACTGCTGACTACTATTTAAAAATGGCTAGCAGTTGCCAAAACAGTTGGCAAACAGTTGCCAAAACACGACCTAGAGGTAGTTGTACATTTCTAGATGTCCCAAACTAGGAATTTTAGGCACGTTTGTATTTGCAGGCCGTTTCTTACCTGCACCTAATGAGGTTTTAATTCCGATTGATGCGGCGGAGGGCGTCAGCACCACGGACAGAGCCCACCAAGGCGAGCGAACGCCGGGAGTGACCCGGGAGCTGTCCCGGCTGTGCCGCTGAGATGCAGCAGGGAAATTCTACCCAAGTTTTGGGGAAAACCCACGGTGCTCTATTGTTTACTGCGTTGTTTCATATCTGTGCTCCCAAAATTTGCCAGAACAGCTCTACTGTTCAACATTCAACAGCTCAACATTCTTCAATGTTGTTTTACACTCTTGTGAAGTGAGGGTTCTTGCTCTCTAGCCCCAGAAAGTCCAGATAATTCAAGGAAAGTTACCCTGGACAAATAAACCAGATGATCCCTGAAAAAGATTATCAGAGCCAGAGTAGCTCCCAGTTTTAGATTTCAGTGGAAAAGGAAGCATTTCTCATTAGTACAGAGTGGGTGTTTGCTTTTGACCTTCTGCCTCAAATGGAAGAGGCAAAGTATCAGGAATGATATCCCTTGCTATTGTGCAACACCTCCATCTTCTCTGGAGATGTTAAAGCAGACACAGAGAAAATCGTTATTGTCCTCTTTTCATAGGTGGTGACATTAAGACATAAACAGATTAAGTGATGTGTCCAGCATTATTAAATATGGCACTCGAAGAACCAACTTCCTTCTTTCTGGGTTTATTTTCCTGATGTCTGGACCATACTGTTTCAGAAACTTAAAATAACACATCATTACCTGTTAGATTAACTATAATTAATTATCTGATGATACATGTAATAGATAGAACTAAAACCAGCATAAATATCTCTATGCCCACCAGTTCAAATGAAAATGGCCAGAACTTAGTGGTATAAAGAGGATCTTGACAGCTCACACATTTCTGAATAAAGTAGCTGAACTTTCTGACATCTTACAAGCTCCAGAGTGGATAATTCTTTCACTTGCAGAAGACCATGTATGACAATAGTCATACATTCCCATGCAAATCATATCCTCATTTTAATCAGAAATAATTTTAATCATAAATAATTTCCTTTCTCCTTGAAATGTTTGTAATTATTTGAGTACTGATTGCTAACTGTCACATTACTGCCCACAGAAAATCGATGTAACTACTAAATAGATGTAGTTTTCTTCTGCTTGATGAAGTTCCTCTCCAGAAGTGATGTGAACAATATTGGAGGGTCGCTGTGTTTTTAGTTTTCTGCTGACTCCATTTGTAGGTTGATCATTGCAAAGCATAAAGAAGAGCTGGGGAGTTTCTTTAAGTAATACACCTGTTTATTGAGGATGATCCTTATAGGTGTGATAGAATTTGCAAGTTAAATGGTTAAACAGCTCAACAGGTTAACCAGTTTTCTCTCAGAGAAGATGTGTCTGTGAAGGGTGAGAGCTGGGTGTAGCAGTCCTGTTTCTCCATATGGGATGTATGATATATGATGCATTCCAGATATTAGATTTTATTATTTTTGGTATAAATACAGAACCTGAAGATTTCCTGCTATTTATTCAAGTTGTTAGAGACACACAATGTAATTTACATCTTATTTCTTCTCCACAGAAGATTTTGCTCTTGTTGCTTTCTCTTTGGAAACCTTGAGTCCCATAAGGCCGCCTTGTTTTGAAAGCCATTATAATTACAGACTCAGTTGCCTATAACTACAGCTGCTCCTTCATTTTCTATGATTTGTAAAGCACTTCCTGGTTCCTGCCTGTCCCCAAATGTCTCTCTGCTCTTACTGTGTAATGCTAATTTCTAACCTAAGTTCTCATTTCAAACATATTTCTGGGCTGTATCCTGCCTATGTCGGACACATTGCACTTTTTGACTTTCAGACTCCTACTCTCACTCACTTCTAATTCTGCTTTGTTGTTTTTCTTTTCTTGATGCTGTATTTATAAATGTCTTTTTTTTGTCTGTTTGCATTAACTTGCTCCAGTCCTCTTATAACTCTTCCTTTTTCCTTTCCATCAAAATATTTTATTTAGATTTTAATCAGATGCTTATAAAAAGACTTCTTTGTTCCTTGTGTAAAAGATGCAAATGACTGTCAGCTGCAGTCATTCAAATCTGCAATTTACCTTTATCTCCTTTTGGTTTGAAAGGCAACCTTGGACTCTGTACAAAATAAAATAAGTTCATCTTAAGCCCCAGGTCATACTGATTTGAATAACGAGCCCTAAAATAATTTTTAACTCTTTTTCTCTACTCTCTTTTACTAACAGTGATCACTCTGGCAGCATCAGTGGAGAAATTTGAAACCTTTCCCACAACCCTACAATCCTTATCTAATGTCCATGATCACCAGAGCCATAGGGGTAACTGTTCATTAACTGATGCATAGAAGTGCTGCCCAAAATGGAAGAAATGTGCACTTCTTCCTGGGGGAAAATACTGAAGGGAGTGCTTGGAGCCCTCCTCTGGAGAGGAAGGGCAGCCCACAGTTTATGGAGGTGGTTTTATGAGTGCTACCATGCATATCAGCACATCCAAGAGGTATTCTTCTGGGAACACAGGTTCTTCCTGTAACAGAGCTGGGATCTCATCTTAACAATGGGGGAAATGATCTCACCTGTCATATCACAGTTATCATATCTGTGCTGCAGGATGGCTCAAACCAAAATGATGATGGCCATGATCTGTAGTGAGACTGGAAAAAGCCATCAGTGAGTGAAACAGGTGACCTTGTCCTCTCCTGACTTCTCTGTGCCTCCTGATAGGTTAAGTGGTACTTTGCCTTGCAGTCTCTGTCTCCCTGAAATCATGAGTCTGAGTTGTTTGTAGCATGTACTCAGGGCTGTTTACATTACCAGGGGTTATTTTTTCTTTACAGTGGAAAGAAGGGTGGGTTCCAAATGCTCCTCAGTTAGAGAGAGCAGCAGAGATTTTGTAATCAAGCTCTGTTGATGCTGAAGGGGCCCATGGGGAGGACTTCTCAGAGCAAGGGCTGGCAGGCCCCAGCTACCAAACTGACTTTTAGAGTTTCTGGTCCTGTGGGCCAGATAAACTTGCTCCAGCTTCCAGAAGAATGTCCCCTTTGGGAGCAACAGAGAAGATCTGTTGGTCTCCCTCTCCTTTATAAAGAATAAATCCATTTGCTACCAAGCTCTGCCCTCAGCTTTTCCTCTCAAAACACACATCTCTGCATGATCCCCTACTGCAAAGGGAAACAGAAGGGCATTCCCCCATTGCCTTTCCTTACCTTGCCTTGCCTTCTTTCCTTCATTCCTTACACATTTGTTTCTCTGAAGAAATATACATTTGACATCAGTCTTAAATGCAAGGAAATATGAGATATGAATTAACAAGGATAACTTCAGGTTGCCCTGTAAACTCACACACATTGTAAACACTGTGCATACTTAATCTGCAGATCAAAATCAGATTATTTTGCAGTTTCCCAACTGGATTATTTTTATGCCTTGGAAATGCCTATTCTGTCTATTTCTTTTGCTACAGTTGAAGAGTGCATCCTTTCATTTTAGGCTTTGCATTTATTAGATGTCACCCTTATGCAAGTCTACTCTTATCTAAGTTTCTAACTTAAGGGTAAGAAACTGAAGCTTTATTCTATTGGGGGAAAAAATTCCAGTTTGGGGATATACCTGTGATCCTCCTCCTTTTACCAGTTTTCACAAAGTAAAATTAAACTTTGTTTTAAAAGAAAATCTTAACTACCACCACCACCAAAAAATATACTGCTAGCTGCCACATCCCAACTACTTCTTTTTTTGTTGAAAGTTCCCAAACATGGTTCTTAATATGAGTAGACTACTGTGCTGGCAAACACTATTTTAATCAAGTTCCAGAGAAAATTATCTATCATTAGATTTCTTCACATTTAATGTTAATAAACTTCAACCTCAATATGGAGGAAAACAGAAATTTAATAGACTGAGGCACATAGTTCTTACTAAAATGCTTTTTAAAACACTCCTAAGTGGTCCTAAAGCAGTTGTAATAACTTACTTCATAACACATCATATTTCCCCTAAAAGGGTACTGTGTGTAAGTTCACAGTCTAAGTTTAGGAAGACTGTTTTCCTGCTGAGTGGTAAAGCTAACATATAAATAACTTGATCATCCCAAACTGCTGCTGATATAAAACCTCCTCCTAAAATATATCAGATGTCATCACATGTTCCCTATGAAAACAGACAGCCTTCGTGTCTGTAGCTGTTGACTATGAAGCTGATACCTTTCTAGATGAAAGATTCTTGACTGTTTATTAATGCAGCCATATCCAAATGGCCTGAATTCCTTCCAAACCTATAAGCCTCTTGTTTTCTATAAGGCTGGTGCCTCTGGACAACCAAGGTCCAGCCAAGAGGAAATGCAGAGAACAGGGACTTTACCAGGATCATACACGAGCACATCCCTAAGTCTCCACTGTTAGCCTCTGCCTTTTCCATTTCCCTCTTTGCACACAGCAGAGCTGCTGGAGACCTGCTGTGACAGTTCTGGGCCACATCTTAATGGCAAAGAGACCTAAGTTACTTTTACACCCACAGAAAAAAAACCCAGTAATAATTTACAAAACTTTACACTTAAACCTTAGAGAAAGTAGTGGGATCAGCCAAGCTCTCTCCGATCATTTTAGAGATTAGCCTCTAAGCCTGCTGAATGGTCTGTGGTAATCTTTTACAAGGTATTTCATAAATAAACAACCCCACAGGCTACACTGCAACTTTACACAGGGCTGCAGATTTGGAGAGAGCTTCTTGGGACACACAACACATTCAGTTTTCCCAACACAGTGTGCAGACTTAGAACCAAAGAGACTTTGATTTAATCCTGGGTTTCTCATCAGTGCTCTGAAACATGACCTACTTCTTTAGCTGCTCCCAAGCCACCTCTGTCTAATTAAAGAGAGCTGGACTGTAAAATGCCACATCCTGTACCCATTTGGCTTGGCAGATTTAATGAGCCATTGTGGCAGAAATAAGGTAATGCCCTCAAGCCACCAAAGACTAATCCATTATTCCTTCCCCACCTCCCCCCCAGTCATTCTACTAGCAAACTCACACCATCAGTTGCACAAATTGCTCTCCTTGAAGGGTTTCTGCAGACGATTTTTCTGACAGTTTTATGTCTCTCATAACTCGAGTTAGTTGTGCTGTGGCAGCTGTGGGGTGGTGCTCACCCCACCCCCCACGATAAATATGCCCTTTTCCAGAGCAGATGCAGTTACTTATAGGTCAGATCTTATCTTCTCAGTGTGACCTGAAATGAAAGAGCTGTGGGTAGGGCAAATTCTGAGCATCAACCTCCTCCTCCTCCTTCCCACCCTCTTCTGCAAGTGGCTA
Organism: Horornis vulcanius; assembly: GCA_013401035.1. Lineage (NCBI taxonomy): Eukaryota > Metazoa > Chordata > Aves > Passeriformes > Scotocercidae > Horornis > Horornis vulcanius. Next base: position 3,671 of record VZUA01033070.1, on the reverse strand, counting down.
TGTGTGGCTTGGCTGGGAAAGAATGAAATAGATTCTCATGATAACATCCCTGTCATGCAAAGCTTGACACGTCTGGAGATGTCGACCCAAGCTTTCCTGGCTTCTTCCTCCTCCAGACTGTGTTCACTAGCAATACTGTGAGAAGCAGAAATGTTGAAAGGAGAACTAAATTTTCTTCTCTGACATTTCACTGCTTCTCACTAAATAGAAGGAAAGTGTCATGGTGGTTTGTAGGGATGGCTCCTGGAAAC